>JAKGSA010001442.1:0-62898 GCA_033558755.1 Philaethria dido
GAGGCACAAGCGTGCGACTGTAAATGCGACAGGTTGTGGGTTCGATCCCCACTCCAGGAAATGTGAAATTTAGTATTTTCATTTCTTGGGTTTGGTAACAAGGCAAAGCGCGGCGTTGAGTTCCGCCACTCAACAGGCAATGCCTTAATTCGACGGAAAGTGGGGAACGGAATTGTTGAAAGAGAATGGAGTGTCTTAACACTAGGTTAAAAAAAATAGTGTTCGTCTTCCAACACTGTATCACTTCCATCGATTCATATCATCAATATTCTTTAGAAAAGCTTTTAAAAACAAAGTGTATCCTTATTAATTAATATATTATTACACATAGATTGTTTTAGAAATTCAAACTTTCTAATATAATTACTAAAAATAAAGGTGTACATATATTAAGGTAACTAAGAAAATAAAGGTCCATACCAGCCATTATACGTCCAGGAACTAAGTGGCATTTGAAATAAAATGATGAGTTTTAGTTCTATACTAATAGTATCTACAAGTAAAATAATTTTTATAATAATATTACTAAAGGTAGAGATATAGAAAGAAATAGGGATACACTGGTGTGAAAAAATTCTAACTATGACAATTATATATATTTTTTTTTGTTTTAACTTCACGCTGTAACCCGCATATAGCAGGGTAGGCAGAGGGAACCAGAGAACGTAGTGTTAAGACACTCCATTGTCTTTCAACAATTCCGTTCTCCACTTTCCGCCGAATTAATTAATAATTTTAGCTGAATAAATATTAAAACATAAAAAGAAATAACATTTAAAACTACAAGCAATGCCTCAATCTGGCGGAAAGTGGGAAACGGATTTGTTTAAAGAGAACGGAGTGTCTTAACACTAGGTTTTCACGTTCTCCCTGCCTACTCTGCTATATGCGGGATACAGCGTGAAGTTAAAAAAAAAACAATTAAAACTACATAGCTTACTTTAATTTCAAATATATTTAGTAAAAATATTTTTCGAAACCTATTAAATGTACTAACTACAATCGTATATCTAATGAGGATTAACATAAAAGGCTGAAAGATAGACGTCAAAAATCGATACAAAAGCGCCAAGTACTTACGTACGAACTGTTAAATACAAATCTGCTTTTGATTTAATTAAAGAAGTACACAGTTATATGAACCCATTCCAACCGTCTGACGCAACTGTTGCGTTCTAGAGAACCTATGCTGAGGCCTGAGAACGCAAGTGTTGCGTTTTTCACACCTCAGTCCTGAACGCAACAGTTGCGTCGTCTATATAAGAAGGTTGCTTAGCTGGCATGCCTGACAACACCCAGCTGTTTGTCATTAAATTTTGCCATGCCCAACAGCCTAGGCTGAAAAAAGTTCAAGGGAGTCGATCACAACATTCCAGATCGGATGGAAAGGTTAAAATGGGTGGCTCTATTTAATTTATAGACCAGCAATATTATTTCCTTTATCTTTTTTTTTTTATTGTATAAATAACAGCTTCCACCAAATACGAGAACTATTGGTAAAGATTTACTTAAAAGTTCAGAAACAACCATACGATTTCGTTTCTTTGGGTTGCCTTTTTTTATAATTTCCTATTCTGCGAAATTATAACCCAATATTCTTATTCTATTCCATCTTAACACACATAAATTTTTAGTTCATACATTTTTACTTAACTACCAGCGTATTTAAAAACAATACATAAAACAATTTTACATATAAAATCTTACCGGAGTAATCCCCCTTAGCCTGTTTATCCCACAGAGCCAGTTCCGGGCTGGACTTCATCACCGGATGTACTGGGAATGTTTCACTGCCAGTATGCGAGGAGGCTTAGACTCTTGCTATGATTTGGGGTGAGAGGGGTCTTGCTGAGAGGTACGAAGACAGGCTGATTCCCTGGCTACGTTCCAGGTGCATCTTAGTTCTCACTGGTTGATGAGCCATCTCACGTCCTCATCATCGCTTGATGTTGAACTGTGTATAGGTGATGAAATGTTTTTTATTTCTAAAGAATTTACTTTTTAAATTATAATTGGAGATGAGTTACTCAAATTATCGTTTTTACTGTTTTAAGTGGGGAAAGGAATTGTTGAAAGAAGATAGGTGTCTTAACTTACTAGGAGGTTCTCTGGTTCCCTCTGCTACCCTGCTTTATACATGCGGGTTACAGCGTGGGTTTATTGTTTTTTTTTATGAATTTAAATAATCCCCATTATTTATGAATTTAAATTCATGGTCACATACATAAAGCAGTTTATTCAGACGGGATATTTACCATGTATTTGTTTTTTTTTGACCACTGGACTCCCGATATTTCGATGCTGTTGCAGAAGCACCATGATCACGGGTAAACTTTGCAGGGAGTTTGCCCGTGATCATGGCTTTGCAACTAGCCTGTCTCGAAATATCGAGGTCAAGCAAAACTGTATATTAAATATCCGTCGAAGCTAACATTCTTAAGTATTATTTAGCGCTATTAAAAAAGCGGGGCTCGGGTTTCAGAGTTGAATTTTAACATGCAAGGAATCGAATCTCATGATACTAGAGATGCTATAAGGTCACATTATATGCAGGAGTAAAGCGTGAAACTAATTAAATTTTTATTAATATACATTTTATTTTTAAGTGGTAAACAAAAGAATATCTAAATATTAGCTTCTATCTTAGCATTATTCTTTATTTTACTTTTTTTTTTTTTATCTATACACGCTGTAACGGGGTAGGCAGAGGAACCAGAGAACCTGGAGTGTTAAGACAACCATTCTCTGTTTTCAACAATTCCGTTCCCACTTTCCGCCGGGTGAGGCATTGCGTGTTGAGTAGGCGGAACTCTGCGCCGCGCTTGCCTTTATTACCAAGCACTTAAGAAATGAAATGTAAATTAGAAAATACTATTTTTTAATTATTATTATTAATTTTACATTTCCTGGAGTGAGTCAGACCCACAACCTGTCGCATTACAGCCGCACGCTTGGCACTCTTGCGCCACGACGAGGCGTTGTTCGTTTACCAGCAGAAATCTACTCAAAATCTAAGTTATTTATATACCTGTCTAATCTTATACTCTTGGAGCTCTCATCTGGATCTGATATGCTAATTCCAGGTTTTGGAACTAGTGCTGTTCAATGAAAACTCGTACTCTGAAAAACAAATAAGATATATATTTAGTAAGACTATCATGGCAAAATGAAACGTTTGACTGTAAACCCAGAATAGTTGTGGATTCAATTGACTCAGGGGTAATGTTTATATTTAAATTATCCTCGCTCTGATTAATTTTTTGAAAACGCGGCGTTGAGTTCCGCCACTCAGCAATGCCTAAATTCGGTGGAAGTGGGAGATGGGTGTCTTAACACTGGGTTTACGCTTGCCTACCCTGCTATTTGCGGGATACAGCGTGAAGCTATGTATGTATGTATGCCCTCGCTGTTGTACACGATGTAAAGCGTGGCGTTGAGTTGTGTCTCTCATCTACTAAATATCTGAGTGTTATTGAACACTGGGGCAAAACCGAAAAATGTCTTAATTTTTTTTCTAGTCTGTTTTCTAAAGTAAACTAAATAAAGTAAGAAAGACATTATAAAAGTAGTCAAGAAAAATGTATTATTTTTTTTTTTTTTTTTTTGTGTGATAACAGGACGGCAGAAAGGCAAGAAGGACACCTGATGGTAAGTGGATTTACCTTCGCCATAGACATCTACAACACCAGAGATGTTGCATGGAATTAGAACAACCTAGAGGATACTGATGGAAGGGGGACAACCCAGTAGTCACTATCAAGGAACCACCACATTTTTGGGAAAGGATGGGTGGGAGAAAGGGGAAAACCTGGCTTACATGCCATCCGAACCGGAACACATCATTAGATGGTTGGCGGTTCGTCTTTGACATATATTAGTGGTCGCGAGCCAGTCGGAGGACGAACCTCCTACGCCTATCATTTTTATACTTACGGTATGTATCCAAAGTTTGCATTTGTCTCGTAAGTGCGGGCGGGGGGAATGCAGGCGACGCATAGTATGCGCGCATTGCATACACCATTGCACGATGTTACTTGTGGCTTAGGCGACAGTGTTAGAACGCACACTTGACCCACGTACCCATCACTGTTACATACCTGGGATAATAAAAATTAATTATTGACTTTGACTTTGACTTTGACTTTACTAAAATAAAATAAATCATTTAGATAAAAAAGACCACTAATGTCTTTTGGCTTAGGAATTACATAGCTATAAATAAATCTTTATATATATTAGTTCTAAGCCTGGTTGAGTGGCGGAATAAGAATAAATGTAATAATCCAGAGAATAACTAACAGAGTAAAGTAATGCTCAACATAAACAGAAAAACATAAATGGAGAATTTGTTTACTTTAGGATATTATGCTAACTACGGGAATTAGTACGTCATGGTTAGTAACTTCGTTAAAACACTTGATAATTACAAAATTACAGTAGTAATATTGGGTTTTAAATCCAGTGCAGACAAAACTTATACATATAATTCCCTAGTCTGCCTGAAAGCACAAAGGGAAGTCGGTGTAACGATCAACGAACGAACAGAAGTGTATTTCAATAGTTAATAGGCCAACGCTCCCAAAGAATTTTTTTTCAAAAAAAATTGTATGCCAGATAATTGAATAAAACTGACTAACCCAAACATCAGGAGATTGTCCTTTAGGTGGTAAAGTCGGCGCCGCACAAGTGAACTGTAGACCTGCACGCGTCTTCCTTATTGGAACGGGTGATAGAAACTCGGGAGCTGGTCTTTCTGGACCGTATACACCTGGAATTTGTAGATCATAGATATAAACACAAAATGTAAAGTATTTGTTATCATTTATTAAGTTTCATTGCTAATAATTTCATTATTAATAAGTAACAATAGTATAGAACAGATGGTACTGTTTTGGCTAAACATGATTGGTTTGGGGTCAAAGTGTTAGAGTTCATACATTTTTACGCTATAGATTCGTACGTATTTGTACTGTAATTATTTATCTTGTATTAACACTAATATGTAATCTTTTCAAAATTAATCAGTTCAGTTCAGTTCTTTTATTATGGCTAGGTTTGATCGGTAAAAAAGAGATATTTACAGTATGAGAGATTGCATGATTTAAATCAAAATTAATTGCAAATGCCTTATGACAAACTACTTGTCATTGAGTCTCCTAATTATAATTTATAAATATATATTATAAATTATAATATGATAAATCTGATTTAAATAGTTGTTGGAAAATTTTCTTTTCGCTAACAATATAAACTCACTCAATTTCTGCTTAGTCTCATTTATAAGCTCCTCCCAATTACTTCTTTTTTCTGTCTTAGGAAAAATGATTGTGAGATTCTCGGGTCCGCTTCTGTAAATTTCATTGATATTTGTCATTTTATAAAATATTGGATAATTGCCTTAATGTAACAAATATTATGGCTAATTTACACAACACGTTAATAAATTGTATGCCTATGTTTTTTTTTTAATTATCATAGACTACAAACGAGCAGAAGGAGCACCTGATGGTAAGTGGTTATCTCCCATAACATATATGTTATGGGTGTCCCAAAATTAACGCAAGATTTGAATTAAATAGAAAATGCCATTTTAGTCTTTTAATAGCGAATGAATAATGAATATAATAGCAAATGGCGGCAAAGTCAAATCTTGCGTTAATTTTGGGACACCCTATATATATAAAATGTTATTCTAATATATAGTCGTAAACTACATTACTGTAAAACTTTATCTCAATCCATACAGCGATTTTTGCAAAAAAGAGATAGGAAAAGACGCGATTTTATGTTTCATATCTATCTAAACTACGTTGCGGGAAACAGCTAATTTACTCGTAATACAATTAGAGAAGAAACTTCTTAGCAATCCATGGATTCACCGTACGGGTGCCGGGCTCATCGCGTTGCAGAAAGAGGAGTTTGGAGAGTGCCTGGGACTTACAACACAAGTGTAGGTTTTTTGAAGGGCCCCTTTAAAATGTGCATTAACGTTCACCTCCACTGTCCGCGCTCCTCTCTCTACTAAACCAAATTTGGAAAGATCCTACTATTGCCGCCTTCGAAGTACGTAATAAGCGACCAAAATACTTACGAAGTATTGACACTAATCTCCATATAACACAACTGTGTATCACTATTTTGGCGCTCAGATAGCTGCCTGTTCACGGTATGCAGCATGTCCCTAACAAGTTCCTCCAGCTGACTGTGTTGAGTGTGTAAAGCTGCTACGTTTTCAGATATCTGTGTCAGTGTGTTCACGTCTTCCGTTAAAGTTTCTACTTCATGCATTATTCGCCTTATGTTTTCATCTTTTGCTGTGAAATTATGATTTTTATGTTATTTATATATTAACTACGGTACGGTACAGTACGGGAGTGTCAACAAAATCCTGAACATGATATCTAATAGACTGGATTGCATATACATGAATCATTGCTGTTCCATTGCAAACGGGACGGTGCAGCGGTGATTCATGTGTATTGTAACATTTATTTAAAAAAAAAAACTAACCTAGTCTGTAAAAAATGTTTGTGCACTAACTATATTGAGTCACTGGTCACTTAAATAAATAATAATAATAATTTTTGTTATTAACTTCAGCTTAATGTTGTTACGAACAAAGTAATTAGAAAGAGCCTATTATCATGTCACTCTGTTGAGCAGCAGAGCTCAATGCCGCGGTTTGTTTTGTCAGAGTCGAAGATTTTTTTTTTTTAAATATAATACTTCCCCCGAGTGGAGATCGAACCCACAACCGTGTTTACATTCATAGTTTTTCTGCTGTGCGATTGTATATAGCTGGTTAGATAGAAAATTTATTGTTAAGACACTTCGTTCTATACTCCGCCCGATTTCGGATATTGCGTATTGTTAACAGAACTGAATGTTGGTTTTTATCAAATAGACCAAGGAAATAAAATATTTGTTACTTACTTTTGGTTATTAATTTCACGTATATTATACTTTTATAATAAACATTTTGTGATTAATATAATTTATTTTATTTTCCATAGATAAAAGACTTTTTTAAATATTATTAAAAAATAAAAAAATATTGTGGCTTACCCTTAACAATTTCTACGTCAGCTAACGATATCCTCATTAGAAGTTTATACTTATTTCCTTCCATTTGACTCGCTATACTACTTTGGTACGTTCTGTAAATATATTAATTACATTTATATAGCTAATTTATATTGTTGTTAAGTAACAATATTTTTTTCATCTATTTTTACTAAGAAAACACCATAAATGTATAAAAATTAGCTTCTGCTCGTGGTTTCGCTTACGTGGCTCGTTGATTTGAAACTGAAATCTTTATTAAAATAACATAATATACTATAAGCTATACTACTGCAAAGTTTCATTTAAATTCGTTCAGTAGTTTTTGCGTGAAAGAGTAATAAACATATATTACATACACCGTATTAACTTCGGCATTTATAATATTAGTAAGATAGGGAATGTCAAATATAAATCATATCTTATAAAAAAGTAATCAATACATATATTATTAGTAAATATATTAAACAAGTAATATATTTTTTTTAGCTTCATGCTGTATCCCGCACGTAGCAGGGTAGGCAAAGAAAACCAGAGAACCTAGTGTTAAGACACTCCGTTCTCTTTTGACATTTACGTTCCCTCTTTCAGCCAGATTGAGGCGTTGCGTGCTGAGTGGCGGAACTCATCGTCGTGTTTTGCCTTGTTGCCAGAGCGAAGAAATGAATATACTAAATATAATATTTTTCATTACCTGGAGTGGGAATCGAACCCACAACCCATTGCGCTTACAGTTGCACTGAAAACGCGATGTGTGCCTCTGGGCCACGACAGGCCTATAAAACCTTATCGAAAAAAATACTTACGGAATGGGTTTTTTAATAGTTCCAGTTCGCCTCTTCACACTTGTTATAAGTAGAGAATCATTGAAAAGGAAGAGGGCTCTATCTTTAATGGTCCCCTGGGCGGAGGGCACAGTGACCATTTCGTGTCGTATGAACATCCTGTCCACGATCACCAAGTTAGATAGACCTTCTATCATCTGTTCTAGTTCTCTTAGAGTTTGCTGTTGTTGTTCTAATTCTAGACTCTCTCGTTCAGTACAATTGATTAGTTCTAATAAGTCGTGTATTTCTTTCTGAGCTTCGAGTAGTAGTTTGTGGTCTGGGTGGGTTTGGTCTGAAAATAATCAAGGTTTGTGTTACATTTTTTAATTTTATTATAGATAATGGATTGTAATCGTAAGTGGTTACCTTCGCCCATGAACATCTACAACACCAGAGATGTTGTAGGTGCGTTGCCGACTTAGAAGATACAGATGGAAGGGGGGGACAATGTAGTAGTCCGCTATCGGAACCACCATATTTTGGGGAAAGGATGGGTGGGAAAGGGGAAAACCTGGCTTACATGCCATCGAACCGGAACACATCATTAGATATTTTGCGGTTCGTCTTTGACATGATAGTGGTCGCGAGCCAGTCGGAGGACGAACCTCTTACCACCTAACTACTGGGATACCCGCCTCTACGGGATGGTACCCAGCGGCGGAGTAAAAAGTATCCGTATCAAGTGTAAATAGGTTGATAAATAAAAAATGAATACTTTTCAGGAAAGGCATTTTTAAGCTTAAGTTATAATTATGTTTTTATGTTAGTTAAATAATCGTTCACCTGACTTGAAAATCATTCAAATAACAAAATCCAGTTCGATCTATATATTGGTAAGTAAATTTATTAAAATTTCGTCTTTTACTATTCTAATCTATAAAATAAATAAATAAATACATTTAATTCATTTCAGTAGTTATTTTCCATAACTTAAAAAAATTACCAAGTAAAAAAGTTCTTATGGAAATAGGAAAAATCTATAAATATATTTAAATAGGTCAATAGCAATCTCATTATTTGTTAGGTAAATCAGATTAAAGCAGTTCCAAATAATATCATTACATTGAATGAAATAGAGACCTTCCAAGGTCGAAGTTAGCCGATTATTCGTTCTAGCTTATTTACTTCTATCTACGACTATGACTTTGTCTGCGCAGATTATGAATATAACTTATTACTATGTGAATTATGGATTTATTGTTTTTTCATTTATTGCGATAATATTTTTTTTTATCTAATTACTTAACTAAAAAAAAATTTTTTTTTTATAATTTTGTTAAAATCTAAATATGCCCAAATAAGCCGTCTTTGACATAACTATGTAAGAAGCTTTTAAACATATCAACTTTTTTTTTTGTAGGCCTTTCCTAATACTTAAATGAAATAGTTCTACTTTAACTATATTGTGTGATAATTTTTAAGCGACCTTTTTTAACATCCAAATTTTCGTTGATATTGTTTTTTGTCATCCCAAATTTTTTAGCCGTTTAACCTACTGATAAATTATTGTAGTTTAAAAGTTAAGCCTTTAGGAATCGTATTACATGGACGCTTCGCCACTAGTGTCTATCCAATTAGTTTTGTCTTTTTTTTATCACAATTTTTTTATCATAGCATCACACTGTATCCCGAATACAGCAGGGTAGACGGAGGGAACCTGAGAACCTAGTGTTAAGACATTCCGTTCCCCACTTTCCGCCGATATGAGGCATTGCATGCTGACTGGTGGAACTCAATGCCCCGCTTTGCCTCTTTAGCAAACCCAAGAAATGAAAATACTAAACTTTTATATTTTCTGGAGTGGGAATTGAACCTACAACCTGTTGCGTTTACAGTCGCACGCTTGTGCCTCTGCGCTACGACACGTTTCACATACAGATAGTCTATCCAAATATATTTAACATCTAAATTAATTATAAAGAAAATCTCACCTGTATGTTTTATCAGCCTTTGTATTAAGAGCTTATAACTCGGAAACTTCTGAACTGGTTTGATAAGAAGATTATCCAAAGAGAGCTTTCCCTTATGGTCCCTCGCCATGGCGTCGAGAAATTTGGCAAACGCCGGCCGTGAGGCCGCCGCGTTCTTGATCGTTTCCTTTGCTTTCTTTAAGTTGTTTATGAAGGACATGTATGTGTCCATAACGGTGGGTTTTGTAAACTAGAAGAAATAATTTATTTTAATTTAATTGCAATACAGATATATAAAAAAAGTCATATAAATAAATGAGTAAAATATCGATACTAAGGTGCCTAATAAAGGAATAAAGTTACGATGATTTTAAGAAAATATTCAACAAACACAAATATTATGGTGAAATTACTAAATCTACTATAATCAAAAATACGCTGTTCCGAAACTGATGGTCCAACAATGTTAAAGGCCTTTAGAGAGCCCAATTGCCTGAATAAGACCGCACATCTTGGCACAGAAGGGTAAGAAGATCGGACCCCAAACAAGGGTGTAAGAACACGAAAAAAGTATAATTTCATAAAAGTCAGAGATTGCCAAAATTCATATTTTAACTTTATAGGACTTGAGAATTATGTTTGAACCAGATAATATGTAAAGCTTTTCATCAAAAGTCCATCAAATTAGTCACCAAATTTTTTTTGACAAATTGCAGCTTAAAGAAAAATGTATGTTTTAAATTGCTTAAATTTCAATATTTAAAACGCTTTTAGTATTTTAAATAATCTATCAATTTACTATATCATACTAAACAATATATAACAACTAAATAATTTCACTCACAACATCTAAGAAAACGTCGCCAACTTTCTGCTGCAGGTCCCATTGTTCCAGCCTTCGCCTCAGTTGCTCTAAAAATACTTGATGTACATTCAAAATCGCCGGCACTTGGTAGAATATTTCATCTACCACGAATGCGTCCGGAAACAGTGCAAAAACCTCAGGGCTCTTGAGTGGTTGGAGGTATTTCTGTAAAATATAATTATGTTGTAATAGTTATGGCTTTTTCTCTCCGTACTTTACCTCAGAATTCAAGATATTGCGTATTGTATGAGAACGGAGTCAAACGAAAATAATACAATACATACATGGCTTTCACACTGTATCCCACATATGGCAGGGTAGGCAGAGGAACCTAGTATTAAGACAATCCGTTCCCACTTTCCGCCAGGTGAGGCATCGCGTGCTGAGTGGCGGAACTCAACGCCGCGCTTTGTCTTTGCGGGTTTAGAAATGAAAAATTCCATTTCCTGGAGTGGGAATCGAACCCACGAACCTGTCACGTTTACAGTCACGCTTGTGCCGCACGACAGGCGTTGTATGAAAATAATGTAAAATATAATTATTCCCAATGAGAGAATCCAAAAAACCAATCTTGCTAAAAATCGGACGCTACTGCGCCATAATGGCCTCGTTTAGTATTTGACACTTTGTTTATTTGACTATAAATGCTTAAGCCCGAATTAGGAACACAAGTGTTAAGACACTCGTTTTCCATTTACCATATGAGAGGCACTAGAAATAATTTCAATGCGTTGCTTCTATGCACTAAACCTAACGTCAGCCAGCCCTATCTAATCAGAGCAAGTGTTGCTCACTGCCTCTACCTTAGAATTTAAATATAGGAGAAAATTCATAAAGATATTAAAAAAATACCTCTTAAAATAAAAATACAAAGGGCTATTTACACCTCAAAATGCCATTAAGGCGGAAATTACAAAGTGACAGGGTAAAATCTAAGGATATTACTTTGGCACAAGGAAAAAGGAAATTTCTAATAGCTATGGCGTTACTAGGTATATAAAACGTGACGTAATTGGAAAGTGCCCCTATCTGAAGATGGTCCTGGATTTCCAGTCTCTTTTAGAAACATTTTTATTTTTAAAATATTGTACATACATACAAATACAAATATTCTTTATTGCACAGAAATAAACAAATAACAGAGAAGTATAAATATAGCGTACCTACAATAAGGCGGCCTTATCCCTTCAAAGCGATCTCTTTTGCAACCTTTGGATATTGGATTACATACATGAATAAAGCTTCACGGTATCACGCATATAGCAGGGGTGGGCAGAGGAACCCTAGTGTTAAGACGCTCCATACCCTACTTTCCGCCGAATTGAAAAGATTTTGGAGTTACATATATATATATATATATATATATATATATATAATAATATATAATATATATATATATATATATATATATATATATATATATATATGCTATATGCTATATATCTATGCTATATATATAACTAACTACTTCTATATATATATATCTATATATATGCTCAATAGTATATAATATATAACTCATAACTTATATAATATATATATATATTTTGTCGGCTTCTCAGGGTTTTCCCGCACAGCAACGCCAGAGAAACTGTAGTGTGAAGACACTCCGTTCTCTCTACCTTTCACTAATTTGAGACATTGTGTTACCCAGAGCAGAGAATTTTAATATAATTTTTTAATATTATCCGCCAGTAGGAATCGAACCCATAAGCAATTGCGCTTAGTCAGACAAGACAATACGATAGATGAAATATGGAAGGCATGGAGAGTATGTTCACGAATTTCAAAAAACACCAAATGCATAAATAAATTAAATGAAGATTAAAAAGAAAAAATATACATTTTATTTTTTATATATATATATATATATATATATATATATAACTCTATATATATATATATATATATATATATATATAAGTGAACAATACGGAGTATGCAATAAAATTGCCTGCTTAATATAAACAATTACATTACTGACAATAGTTGACATATACCTATATAAAATTAGAATCACAATATTTGAACCTGTACTATGATCGAAAAACAATTATTAACAACACAAAACTAACGAACACTAATAAAAAAATCCACAATTCTCCCAGATTAAAACAATGAAACAAAAAGAGAAACAATGCAAAAATACTCAACCAGACTTATTACAGAAAGCTTAAAAGCACACTTTCACTGAAAATGTCACTCGAAGACAGCTCGCTTAACGAAAGACAAATGCAATCGGAAAATTTATAAAATATAGTATCCCGCTTTAACTTACATCTGGCGGTAATGCAATAAAGCGACTCGAGACGACGCCGAGTTGCGATGGAGCGGAAAATTTTACCCGAGCTTTAAATAATTCTTATTAGGTATATATATTGTTTTAAGGGTTACAATACGTTTATTTCTTGAAGTTTCTTTTATGTATCGGATGTTGGATGCTATGATAAGTTAATCCCAAGGCTCATAATATTTTAAAAAGCAGTTAGGCAGCAAGTTAGTCAGATATTTATTTATAATATTTTATTTATAGGTTTATTATTAACGCCTGTCGTGGCACAGAGGCACAAGCGTGCTACTGCAAACACAACAGGTTGTGGATTCGATTCCCAGTCCAGGAAATGTTAGTATTTTCATTTCCTGGGTTTGGTAATAAGGCAAAGCGCAGCGTTGAATTCCGCTACTCAGCACCCAATGCCTCAATTCTTTGCCTTCGATTTGCCTTGTTAGCAAACCCTGGAAATGAAAAGTTCCATTTCCTGGAGTGAGAATCAAACCCACAACCTGTCGCGTTTACAGTCGCGCCTGTGCCTCTGCGCCATGACAGACGTTATAAAATCTTAATTTAAATAAAACAGCTTCACGCTGTATCCCGTATAGCGGGGTAGTCAAAGTAAACCTAGTGTCAAGACACTCTGTTAACCGCTTTTCTCTCAAATTCTAGACATTCCGAGTAAAGTAAAAAAAAATCTTTTTTATTTCCATATTATTATCTTGCATATTGGGTAATGGTCTCCAAAATTACTGTTAATGTTAGACGACGTATATTTCCAAACATTTATATTGACTTAAAATCGATTTTCTGATTTGTGGCGCTGTAACTTATGTCACTTGATTAAGATCGGACTGCAATATTACTAATAATTTATTCGAAGAAATGTCAAATAATCTATACTAGGTTATTTTTTCAACAATAGGCAACAATTTTGTAATCTATAACATTCTGGAGTTACCGACAGACTACGAACAGTTTAAATTCTTGGGGGGTGACGTTGGGCATGTAGGTTCCTTGAGGAGGCTAGAGAAAAGCAGGATTGTTTTGAAATTTCTACGTGAACGGTAAATATCGAAAATTTGACGTTTTATATACGAAAAGTAAGTTTTTCTAAATATTAGATCCGATCTTTTCGGAAGAAAAAAGAGGAAATACTATAGCAATGTTCTTACAGTCCACATAAACAAAGTTGAGGGCTCCAACTATCATATAAAAATAAACAATCGAAGCAAAAAATTATAGACAACAAGGCCATAAAAAAATTAATGGAAAAAAAGACTTAATCATAATTAGGTCTTTGATTTTCGATATAATATTTGTAATATAATATTAACTGATAGACGAATGCTATCTCAGCCTACATGTGACCACGGACTACTGTAAAGTGTTCGAAACGTCGGGTTTCCAAAAATGTATTTCCGAATACTAAAATGTACACGATTAGTCCGGTTAAAATAGTTTCATTTAAGAAGATTTAATCACCTTTATCATATCCATTAGCACATAACAAAATAATTCGGATTTTAACAAAAAAACAAAACCAACTTCCAATAACTTGCACTAAAAATCAATATTATTACGAATAGCTCAAAAATTTATTACATCGTAACTAAATTTAAATGGGTGATTTCATTTAACACCATAAACACTATCACATAAAAATATAATCATCAAAATTATTTTTTCCCATCATCGTCGAATTGAGTCCTCCTTTTTTTAAAGTCGGCTAAAAGTAACAGCTTAGTACATACATAGCTTCACAGTGTATCCCGCATATAGCAGGGCAAGCAGAGGGAACTTAGTGTTAAGACACTCCGTTCCCCACTTTCCGCCGAATTGAGGCATTGCATGTTGAGAGGCGAAACTCAACGCCGCGCTTTGCCTTGTTGAAAATTCCATTTCCTGGAGTGGAAATCGAACCCACAACCTGTCGTATTTACAGTCACACGCTTGTGCCTCTGCGCCACGACAGGCGTTTAGTTTAGCGACAGTTTAGTCACGAATGCATTACTGTATTAAATAAGTACATTAAAAATGTGCTCTAAAGAGAAAAATAATATTTAAGTGTCTCTATCACAGAATGTCGATAAACAGGAAGCATATTCAATTTCCGATGTTATTAAAATAGTACAGTTGAAATTCAAAATATAGAAACAGACTTCTTCTTTAAGTTTTATTTTCATGGTAAAAGGTCTTTAGTTTTCTTATGTATGTTTATAGCGCTTTAGAAATTTGTGAGAGATCTGAATGAAAATTTTTAATATTTTTCAAAATTTTCGTTTCTGATCCCATCTCAAAATGACATCCTTTATGATATTATAAAAATGAATGTAAGTTTGTTTGTCACGCTTTTACACTAAAACTACACAATTGATTATCATAAACTTTGTACATATATTCTTAGAGATATTGAAAAGAACATAGAACATTTTTTACTAAGAAAAATATTTTGCGAGACGTGATTGCTTAATTGAAAAAATTGAAAATCTAGCTACTTCAAAGCCCTTAAATTAACACACATGCGCAGTATACACTATAGCATATAGTGTGGACTGGAATTAACCACGCGATCGAAACCACGGGTGTCGGCTAGCTCACGCTGTATCCCGCACACAACAGGGTAGGCAGAGGGAACCAGAGAATCTAGTGTTAAGACACTCACTTCTATTAAGATTTTCGTTTCCCTCTTTCCGCTGAATTGAGGCATTGCGTGCTGAGTGAAAGAACTGTCTGGGTATAATATATGTATATTTATGTAAATATTACACACATAACGCTTTCACTGCACCGACGTAGTTGGGTAAAAATATTGCCTTTCATTATAAAGCTGTCAAAATGTATATACTTCAAGCAATATTTCATATCTTTTCATCATACATACGTTAATCAATCAAAATTCTTTGTGATAAATATCAATACAGACTGTTGTGGCGCAGTGGGATGGCTTAACTATAAATGCAAAGGTTGTGGGTTTAATCCCACTCTCTAGGGATTGAATATATTAAAATTAGATATTTTTTTTCAGTTTGATAAGACGAACCGAAGTGTTGAGTTCCGCTACACAACACTCAATGTGAATTCAGGCGTAAAGCGGAGGGTGGAGTGCTTTTATAATAATTCTCTTTGGCAACCCTGTTATGCGAGAAAAAACGTGAAAATTAATAAAATGTCAATATAAACAAGATATTATTACCAAAAGGAAATCGACTCTAAATAAAATGCATTATATCTATGCTTAGTTCATTTACAATAAAATTATTACGAATAACTCAAAAACTCCTCGTGAGATCTTATCAGCGCATTATCTATCATATAAAAATAATTATCAAAATTTGTTCACCCATTAAAAAGTTATGCGACACACACAAAAAGAATACAATCGAATTAAGAATATTTTTTTCTAACTTCACGCTGTATCCCGCATATAGCAGGGAACCTGAAAACCTAGTGTTAAGACACTCCTTTCTCTTTCAACAATTCCGTTCCCCACTTTCCGCCGAATTGAGGCATTGCGTGTTAAGTGGCGGAACTCAACGCCGCGCTTTGCCTTGTTACTAAACCCAAGAAATGAAATTACTAAATTTTATGCTTTTTAGAAACCCGTTAAAAAGGTAGAAAATTATTGTAGAGTATTTCAAGTCCACCAGCCCTGATACTTCGACGGGAGCGTAAATATAATAATTTTGTCAACCACTTAATTTAGAACGGATGGACGGACAGATTTATTAATATAATTTTATGATGCATATAAAATATTAGCGAAATTTTCCACGATTTGTTCATGTTAGATTGAGATTGAATGTTTTGATGAAAGTTTTCTAGTTAGTATATTTATAAAAAAGGTATAAAATTGTGTACTGAATTATCGTGACGCAGTTGTGAATTGAGTATATGTGGTGTTTCTAGGTTCGATTCCCGTTCGTGGGAGTGTTTATATTTAAAATATTTTTATTCTTATTATTTAAGTCCATACAGAGATATAGTATTTGAATAATATCTTTGACATTGACGTGATTTTAACACATATTAAATTAAACTATTTTAACTGGATTCAAAAATTTAACTTAATATACAATTTGAATTCAAATAATTATTAATCATAGCAAATTTATTTTTGAGTTTTCAATTCCCACTTTTGAGTTTCTAATCCATATTGAATCCTTTCAATCTCTACAATCGGATAAATTTTATGTGATGAATAACTCATATTTTAAATTCAATACCTATATAGGTATATAAAGCATGTTTAGCTATAATGATTTAAAAAGGTTAAGCGAGAAGGATAATAACGTCTCATAACATAATAACCTATTGGATCAAGTTCACCTCGAAGCTTACTTACTATAAAAGGTATCCATAGAGAAAAATCTATAAACAACTATAAAAAACTTACCTTAACTAAAATCTCCAACGCCTCCACATAAGACTTTTCAGTCTCGTATAATTCTACCACGACGTGTGTCCTGGTGTCCTGTAACAAAAGAAATAATTATATATTATTAACTAGATGTATATTATGGCCCAATAATACAAAATCGTATCCATTATGATCCCATAGCACATTTTTTTTATAAAATGTAGCCCATGAGTTATTCTTATGTATAAACAACTGCTGTAAAGTTTCATCTAAATCTATTTAGTAGTTTTTGCGAAAAGGATAAAAATTCATCAATCGTCACAAAGGGTCTTGCCGGATAAGCTAAGAAAAACTGCACTGGCGTATAATGAATTGATTTTTTTATATTGCTTTTTTTTTTTTTTTTTTTTTTTTTTTTATGGATAACGGATGGCAAACGAGCAGAAGGACCACCTGATGGTAAGTGGAACCGTCGCCCATGAACATCTACAACACCAGAGATGTTGTAGATGCGTTGCCAACCTAGAGGATACAGATGGAAGAGGAGGACATTGTAGTATTCCGTTCTCGGAACCACCACATTTTGGGGAAAGGATGGGTGGGAATGGGAAAACCTGGCTTACATGCCATCGAACCGGAACACATCATAAGATGTTTGGCGGTTCGTCTTTGACATGATAGTGGTCGCGAGCCAGACGGAGGACGAACCTCTACCACCAAACACAACAACAATTTTTTATATTGCTTTTCGTCTAAAATAGCGACACATTAAATTTTGTGTCCCTAACCTTCACAGGAAGGGAGTTATGGGGGTTACAACCCTTAAAAAATTTAATTTTCTAGATATCTATAAAAGATATCTTTATGAAATTTAAACTGAACATTATTATTCAAGAGCTCAATATAATATATTTTTTACAGAATTTTTGAAAAGATTTAAATACTAGAAAACGAGAAGTTAATGTTTTGGGGGTGATTTTTTATGCCAACCCCTGAATTGACACCTACCAAAAAAAAATATTATATTTATCTATTAGTGAGCTATCTTATATTAAAAGTTTTGGAAAAAAATTTTTTTTACAATAATAATATTCGGATTTATAAATAACTTATCTAATGGGAAAAATCTTCTAATAGAATTCTTATTTTTAAACTCGTGTAGATTTTGAAAAAATAAAATTAAAAACTGAAATGTTTCTAAAATTATAAAATATTTCCAAAATTTGATAATTGTCATACACCAAATTCCTGACTGGAATTCGAACAGGTGACAAACGCATCTAATAACATACAGTTCAACTACACTACAATAACTTCAAGATAATATAACTTCCTTTTTTATTTTTATTTATTTATTTTTTTAACTTCACGCTGTATCCCGCATACAGCGGGGTAGGCAGAGGCAACCTGAGAATCTAGTGCTAAGACACTCCATTCTCTTTCAACATTTCCGTTCCCCACTTTCCGCCAAATTGAAGCATTGCGTGTTGAATGGCGGAACTCAACGCCGCGCTTTGCTTTGTTACCAAACCCAAGAAATGAAAATACGAAATTTTACATTTCCTGGAGTGAGAATCGAACCCACAACCTGTCGCGTTTACAGTCGCACGCATGTGCCTCTGCGCCACGCCAGGCGTTAACTATTACATATAACATATAACTGTCAACTACAATTCATTGTTATAACCATTAAACAATAGTGGTATTACCGCATTAGCTAGTATTAGTGGATAGCCGCAATTGATGATCAATATTGAAATAGGTGACTAAATAACAGTTACGAGCCTAAAATGGCGGTTATAATTTACTGTAAAATGGTTTTAAGCAATATTATGTAAATTTATGTTGAAAGAGAATGGAGTGTCTTAATACTAGATTCTCTGGTTCCCTCTGCCTACCCTGCTTTATGCGGGATACAGCGTGAAGTTAAAAAAAAAAAAAAAGAAACTTACCTATCTACCTAAGTTCACGCTTTATCCCTAGCGGGGTAGTCAGAGAGAACGGAGCGCCAAACGCTACGGTCCCTGCATACCTCTTTCACCTCGTCCACAGTCATTAACCTCTTCATGCTTACCCTTATCCTCATGGTTTCATGGGGGTCCTCATGCTTTTTACCTTCCTCCAGTATCATTGATACTGTGTTCTCGAAGGTCAACCGAGGTCTCCCCTTACAGTAACTTTACTTATATTTTTTATATAAATTAGTAAAGAAGCCATTGTGGCGCAGTAGGAAAGCAACTGACTGTAAGCGTATGGTTGCAGTTTCGATTCCCTTTCGAGGAAATGATTATTTTTAATTATTTTTATATCTCCGCTCTGGTAATATAAAGCGCGGTGTTATGCTCCGCCATTTAACATGTAATGTCTCAATTTTGGCCGGAATGTGAAGAGCGGAGTGTCTTTACACTAGTTTTTCTTTGACGGGTAGTAATATGCGGGATAGAGCGTGAAGCTGTTTTTTTTATACAAGTAAAATATATTACAGTACGGTTTGCAACCATAGTGAAAATTATTAATGTATTCCTGATATTATAAAACATTTCCCTCATACACCCTGCTTTAAAGTATTTCTTTAAATAGACTAAGAAAATGCTCTAAGTATTCGTAATTATTACTATTTTGTATTTTTTAAGTACAATTTATTTCCCTAAGTGACCAGGCATTTCCGGGTATAAAAATAACATGAAATGGCGCAGTAGGACAGGGTCTGAGTGCAAACACACTAGTTATGGGTCCAACACCCACCTCGGAGGTGGAAATATTATACTTTATTCTCATTTCTTCACCCCGGTGAGAGAAAGGAGTTGTAGTTTTCGCCACTCAACACGCAATTTCGATTTTAGGCGGAATGTAGAGAAAGAATTGTTTATAGACAAATTTCTTTATTATGTCTGAAGGTAAAAAAACATAGGAACCCCAAGTGTAAAAGGAGCCTGGCCTTCGGTAGCAGACATCACAAGTGGACACTATACAAAGTATTGATTAAACGCCAAAGGCAAGATAAGGCTGTTACAATATGAAGTCATGATTTTCGTTATACAATTGAATTTAGTATTACATTTTTTTTTTGTGGGGCGATTAATAAGTAATGTATTGAAGTATTTATCGAGCTTTATTTCTTGTGTAATTTTCTTAAATTCCAATAGATTTTTTTTGCATAGCCCTGTCTATATTTTCTGCATTCACGCCTCTATGATTGTATTTTTTTTAAATATATTTTTTTTATGTTAATTTCTTCTTTACATCCGTAATATTAAGTGTGAGTAAAATAAAAAATATATACCTTACCCTTCTCCTTGAACTCGAATATAACAAAAAAAAAACGACTTCGAATAAAATGCACTAAAACGTAACAAAATTACGAATAACTCGAAAACTCGTCCGATCTTAATTAAATGAGCCATTTCAGACGTACTAGATATCAATTAAAAACGATTATTTAAATTATATCATTCTGTTGAAAGAGAGGATTTTTAGTTTTCCAATTTCGACGGGGTTTGTTAAAGGGATTTTTAACCAATATATATAAAATTCTTTTATTACTTACCTGTGTGCCTGTAACGCCTGTCGTGGCGCAGAGGCACAAGCGTGCGACTGTAAACACGATAGGTTGTGGGTTCGATTCCCACTACAGGAAATGGAATTTTTATTTACTGGGTTTGGTAACAAGGCAAAGCGCGGCGTTGAGTTCTGCCACTCAGCACGCAATGCCTCAATTCTGCGGAAAGTGGGGAACGGAGTGTTTTAACACTAGGTTCCCTCTGCCTACCCTGCTATATGCGGGATACAGCGTGAAGCTATGTATGTATGTATGTTATTACTTACCGAGTGACTGTTAACGGCTTACAGACACTCAGTACTGGGCGTATAAAGGTGTAATTTAACTTTTCGGCTCCTTAGAGCGTGTATAACGATACTTAGACAGTATTTCGAATGAGAAAAATAAGATTGACCATCATGGCACAGTGGGACAGCCTGTCAGTAAACGCTAGTAGTCATCGGTTCTATTCCCACACGGTTAATATTTATATTTAAATTATTACCAATTTCCCGCTCTGATAAGATAAAGCGCGGCGTTGAGTTCCGCCAGTCAATATGAAATATCTCGAATTGGGGCGAAAGGAATAGAACGGAGTGTCTTAGCACTAGGTTCCCTCTGTCATGCAAAGCGTGAAGCTGTGTGAAAAGCAATAAGATTTAAAATTTATCAATAAACCATACATAACATTATGCAAACAAATTCGCGGGTAATTACTTGTTGGTAAAAATACATGTGTTTCTACCCTTATTCAATACTAGACTGAGTGGACACAATATTTTATGAGATATCGATCGCACGTCGAGGTCGAGATAGATAACACTCTTAGAATCTTAAATTATGATTTTTATACCTGATAGTGGAATGGAAGTGGGTCAGAATTATTTATAATAAAAAATATATATTATAATATTATTTTAAACGAATTAATCCCATATATTTTAGCATTCGGGAAGTCAGGAAGATATGCCTACCTGTGACTTCTGTAAAGTGTTTGAAATGTTGTATTTCAAAAAACGTATTTAATTATTTTTATGTTAATACTTTTATTATAAATGTATAAAAATTACCAAATATCTAAGTTCTCATAATATTTTTTTTGTTTACCTTTAATATTGTGTTAGAAATGTGCTTGAATTTGACTAGAATCTCTTTACTACGTAGGAATTTATTTTGAAGAACCTTTGTATGTAAAAGCTTTTAATATCAATATTTTTTTAGATAAAGCGCGGCGTTGTGTTCCACCAGTCAATACATTATGTACCAAAAAGTACCAATAAAACGGAACATGCAGTTTGGAGTACCTTAATATTAAGATCTCTCTGTCTATCCTGCTATATGCGGGATGCATGAAGCTAATAAATCGTACATTTAGCGGCTATTGACCTTAGCCTTAGTTCGGAATATTTGTTATTCATACACAGCTTGTAAGCTACATATAAGTTCAATTGTTCACTAATACTGAATAGCTACCTGAGTCATAGGTTCTAATCCTGACCAAGAGAATACTTATCGAGATTTTCTGAAAAGATTCATAACAATATTTAAACAAAGATATTAAAAGATATTAGGTTCAATAACATATAAAAACATACATATTTGAAACAATATATTAATCATTTACATTTTTTCATACTTTATCCCCTATAGCACGGCAGGTAAGACCTAGGCAGAACCTAGGGGCAAGACATTCCGTTCTCCGCTTCAAGCCCGAATAAGGGACATTACATGTTGAGTGAAGGAATTCAACATCACGTTTTGTTTTACCGGAGCAGATAATAAATAAAATAATTCCCTCGAATGGGAATCGAAACCAATACCACCGCGTTTTCAATCAAACGCTGTCCCACTGTTTATGTAATCTCATTACATTCATTTATACCTATAATATTTGTTTTTTTTAACGCCTGTCGTGGCGCAGAGGCACTAGTGTGCGACTGTAAAGCGACAGGTTGTGGGTTCTATTCCTACTCAAGGAAAAAGTATTTTCATTTTCTGGGTTTGGTAACAAGGCAAAGCGTGGCGTTGAGTTCCACCACTCAACACTCAATGCCTCAATCTAGCGGAAAATGGGGAACGGATTTGTTGAAAGAGAACGGAGTGTCTTAACACTAGGTTCTCAGGTTCCCTCTGCCTACCCTGCTATACGCGGGGTACAGCGTGAAGTTAAAAAATATATATATATATTTGATTTTTTCCTTATAAATTACAAAATTATTTTAATATTTTAGAAGTGGTGTTAAATATCTTAGTACATAATTTGGTAACACTCGTCATGATTCTAAAATTACATTGAGGAGTACTACGCGATGAAAGCTTTAACTGTCAGTATTTGTTCATTTTATTTTGGATTTTCCTCATTGCGTAAATTGGAAAGCCCACTTAAGTGTATTCATAGATTATTTTTATTATTAGCATATATTTTTTTTATTTTCAGCCGACTTCGAAATAGTAGTAGGTTCCAGTGGCGAGGTGTCCATACAACTCGATTTCCACCGGCTTTTAAAGTACAAGTATGAGACCTAGACAAAAAAGCTCGCCAGGAAAGGTGGAGTTCGAAAAAGTCAAATCAGAGCTGAAAAAAAAGCTCCTTTCCCTAAATATATTACTGGTTTCCCTAAATATATCACGACATACCTTGATATCTTATACCAATTTCCCTAATTACATCGGGTTCCTTAAAAATTACCGGCTTCCCTAAATATATATACCGGCTTCCCCAAATATATATCGGCTTCCCTTAATTTACCGGCTTGCCTAACTAAAACTCCCCTAATTAAAAAACCCGTCGCCACTGGTAGGTTCTCAATTCTTTTTACTGAGTGAACCGATTTTGATAGTTATTTTTTTATATGATAGCTAGTGCTTGTGATGTTGTCCATTTAACTGTGTGTTTACATTACTGTTTTTGAATGGAGTGTCTTAACACTAGGTTCTCTGGTTCCCTCTACCTACCCTGCTATATGCGGGTTACAGCGTGAAGTTAAAAAAAAAGCATACAGATACAAAAACGAACTTTTAGTTTAGTAAAACGTATTGTTACGTCAATCTTAATCCCAATCTGGTGAAAGCGAAATAATAAAATCGTAACAATGTCAGAATAGGTACTTTGCAATACTATAATATGCTAAAGTTAATTTAAGTTTTATTATGTAAACGATAAAGTTGATAATTGCTTATAGTGTTAAAAGCTCGTAATGGCCATACTTGGTAGCATTTCCAGGTTTATTATGGGTTAGCACATGAGCTTAGCGGTAATCAAAGTGTTAAGGTTTAGGGCTGTACTACGATATATTTAATAACTTTGCTAGTTATTACTATAACAAAAATGTATTATTTTTTTTTAAAGTATTTTTCATTTTCAAAGTTAAGATAAAAATATTTAAAAACGTAGAAAAATTCGGACGTCACAGGATTCGAACCCGCGCCTTTTGTCTCTTGAAAGCTAAGAGTGACGGGTTATAATCATGCTACGTAATTTTTTTTTTACACTATTATAAAAAAAGAAAAACTTCAAATAAAATGGACTAAAATGTACAATTATTACAAATATCTCAAAAACTACTCATCTAAATAAAAATATAATACCATTTAAATTTAAATACTACTAATTTAAATATATATAGGACAACATCATAATTACTAGCTATCAAATAAAAAAAGAATCACTAAAATTAGTTCAACCAATAAAAAAAATATATAGAAACACACATAAAAAAAATAATCAAATTGTGAAACTCATACATACATACATAGCTTCACGCTATATCCCGCATATAGCAGGGTAGGCACAGCAACCTAGTGTTAAGACACTCCGTTCCCCACTTTCCGCCGAATTGAGGCATCTCTTTTTTAAAGTCTTTTTGCAAATCAATTAATAATAAATAAAATACTACAATAACGCCTGTCGTGACACAAAGGCACAGGCTTGCGACTGTAAACGCGACAGGTTTTGGGTTCGATTCCCACTCTAGATAATGAAGTATTTTCATTTTCTGGGTTTGGTAACAAGGCAAAACGCGGCGTTGAGTTCCGCCACTCAGCACGCAATGCCTCAATCTGGCGGAAAGTGAGGAACGGAATTGTTGAAAGAGAGCGGAGTGTCTTAACACTAGGTTCTCAGGTTCCCTCTAACTACCCTGCTATATGCGGGATACAACGTGAAGTTAAAAAAAAAAAGAAATACTACATATTCATATATCCCATAGTAAAACACCATAAAATTTCAAATATGAACAGCGTCCAAACACCCATAGCCTTGTAATCGACAATCGATCTGCTATTCAAGGTGAAAATGATGTTAATGAGGAGTATCCAACCAATTTGGGGCAAGGTGACGTCTCCCGTATCTTATTAACGAGATGCTTCGGAATGAACTATGAGAGATAAGGTGGGCTATATTTTGTATGGTTATTTTAGATGTGTAAGCTTAACTAAATATATTTATAAATATGGTATGTAAATAGTTATAGTAGAACATAGCAGAGTAGGCAAAGAAAACCTGAAAATCTAGTGCTAAGACACTCCTTTCTCCTTCTTAGTTTCCGTACCTAATTTCCGCCAAATTGAGGCATTGCGTGCTAAGTGGCGGAACTCAACGCCGCGCTATGACTTGTTTTTTTTTACGCCAGAGCAATAAAATGAAAATTCTTATGGTATATTTTCACAGTGGGAATCATCAGTGGGAATCGAACACACAACCTGTTCCGTTTACAGTCGTTGTACCTCTGCGCCATGACTGACCTCTAAAAATAACTTCTAATGGTCTTATGTTTTGAATTATAGGTCCATAACTATTTTTAAAAAAATATTTTAGAATCATATTAAAATTTTAACGTAGCAAGATTCAATCTTGTTTGTTAAATTATTTTTTTATGTTTCTACACTAGTACTCTTTTTTATTTTTCTTATTCTAAGTATGGGAATAACATTTTAAAAAGTTATTAAGCTATAAGTAAGCGGAATTCATCCCAATATGACTTATCAGACCGAGAAAATAAAAGAAATACCTGCAAAAAATTCTTTATTTAAATTGAATGAGGTTCAAACCTATGCACTTCTAAGATACTACCCTACTGTACCACAACGACTTCTAAAATAAAATTATTGTATATTTTTTATTTACTAAGTAAAATATATAGTTCCCATAATGTTTAAGATAGCGTTCCGTCATTTAACATCCAATGAAGAGTTAATGGAGTCATTTGCCTAGGTCGTAATTCTGCCTCACTTTTGTTATCACTATCGACATATAAGTTTAAGTTTATAAAGGAAATTTTTCTTATTAATTTTTTAGATTATTTTACTAAAATATTAAAAATGTATATATACACTCTTTAGCCTACATACAAGTATACTAGGCAGAGGGAACCTAGTGTCAAGATACTCCACTTTCTGTCCAAATTAAAGACATTGCGCGTTGAAATGCGCAACTCAACGTCGCTTTATCTTTCCAGAGCAATAAAAATAAAATAAATATAGGCATTCTCCTAAGTACACCAATATACATTATGTATTATGGTCGCTGAATTATTAAAAAAAAGTTAATAAATACATTTATTTCAAAATTTTACTTAAGATAGTGCTTGTCGCATGGATCGTGACGTTATATTCAGATGAGATAGGGAGCAGCTATATTATAAAAAAAGTTCAATATATATAATATTGAACGCCTGTCGTGGTGCAGAGGCGCAAGCGTATGACTGTAAACGCGACAGGTTGTGGGTTCGATTCCCACTCCAGGAAATGGAATTTTTCATTTCCTGGGTTTGGTAACAAGGCAAAGCGCGGCGTTGAGTTCGGCCATTCAGTACACAATGCCTCAATTCGGCGGCAAGTGGGGAACGGAGTGTCTTCACACTGGGTTCGCTCTGCCTACCCTGTTATATGCGGAATACAGCGTGAAATTAGGTAATAAATATTGATATTTTTCAAACGTTCAAAAATTAAATTTTGCTCCAAAAGTTCAAAGGAAAGTTCAAAAACTATTATTTCCAAAATATAACAATTAATATATATATACTATAAGAAAAATACAATATTTTATTCAATACGAAGTTATTCACATAAAACAATACATTGACTGGTCCCGATACCAGTCACGTTGTCCATTCTGTAATGCATCAGTGAGTTTCATATATGTAACATAGTAAGTAAGCCAAACGTGATCAAATTGAACGTAGCCGAAAGAGAAATTGCAATTGATATATACTCGTACATAGACATGTTATATAATAAATAAGAATTATATATATAAATATACGCCTATAGTAGCGCAGAAGCACAAGCGTGCGACTGTAAGCACGACAGATTGTGGGTTCGATTGCCACTCCAGGAAATGTTAGTATTTTCATTTCCTCGGTTTGGTAACAAGGCAAAGCGCGGCGTTGAGTTGCGCCACTCAACACGCAATGCCTCAATTTGGCGGAAAGTGGGGAATGGGATTGTTGTAAGAGAACGGAGTGTCTTAATACTAGGTTCTCTGGTTCCCTCTGCCAACCCTGCTATATGCGGGATACAGCGTGAAGTTAAATAAAAAAAAAAATATATCTATTAAAAAATTATGACTTAAACAAAAAAACAAAAGCGACTTGACTAAAGAAAATACCCTATAAAGTATAATTATTACGGATAACTCAAAAACTACAAATCAGATATTAACTAAATTTAAATGAGATCACATAAGAAGCAATATTTAGTACTTTAAAAATCACCAATATTGGTTCAGCCAGTAATAAGTTATGCGGTTTACACTTAAAAAAACACAATCGAATTGATAACTTCCTCTTTTTTTGAAATCGGCTAAAATTGTTAGATCCCATAAAATTCTTAAAATGTCTTTGTTCTAGTCTATTTTTTTAAGTTAAAACTTCTTCTCTTCAGATTCGGTAAAATTCTAAATAAAAACGTATAATATTCTTTTAACAAGTAATATGAAACGTTTGATTGAAAGCTCGATGGTAGAATATCGATAATAATTATATTTGAATTATATGTTCATTTTGTCGCTCCAGTAAGATAAGCGCGGCGTTGAGTTCCGCTACTTAACTCATAGTATATTAAATTCGGATGAAAAGCGGAGAACGAAGTGTCCTAACACTGTTCACTTTATGTTACCCTGCTATACAAAAAAACATGAAGCTTTTTTGATTTATAACAAAATCTATTAAAATGCAAGATGGAATTTTTACTCAGAGATTGCAATCTAAGTTTATTAGCCATGTTTTAATTAAACACCACCCCAGGTACATATTTTTTTAGCTTCACGCTTTATCTCTAGCGTGGCAGTCAGGTACGGTACGTTATATTAAAGTTACTTTTATTACTTTAAATAACAAAAAAGACATTAAATATATGAATACATACATACATAGCTTCACGTTGTATCCCGCACTATCAGGCAGAGGGAACCTAGTGTTAAGGCACTCCGTTGCCCACTTTCCGCCGAATAGGGGCATTGCGTGCTGAGTGGCGGAACTCAACGCCGAGCTTTGTCTTGTTACCAAACCCAGGAAATGAAAATGCCACAATTTGGCGGAAAGTGGGGAACGGAATTGTTGTAAGAGAACGGAGTGTCTTAACTAGCTAACACTAGGTTCTCAGGTTCCTTCTGCCTACCCTGCTATATTGTGGGATACAGCGTGAAGTTAGAAAAAAAAAACTAAAATATACGCGATAAATCCGGTTAAAATAGCTTAATTTAAAATGAATTTTACGTTTTGTGGTCCTGACAAACGTAGTTACATGCTACAACTAGTATGTTATGTCCCTATTCTCATCCTATACTTTCTCCCATAAAATACAAAAAATAAGCATAAAAAATATAGCTAACGTCAAACAAAATCGTTTCTTATGCACCCAAGGTCGAAAAGTATGAAAGTAGCTTCCCATTATTCCGAGAACCCTACAAAGCTTCTGAATATACATAGTTTGGTGCGGTTAAGTATACGACCACACTTTTATTATAGTAGTGAAGGAAGTCGACACAATGGTGATACTACAACATAATAAAGTAAACTGGATCCGCTTTCTCGTTTACGTACCTACAGACATGTAGAAAGGTGTTTTGTATATTTAAGTTTTCTATATAACGAATATTTTTACAATACAAGAAAACTGAATTGAAATTAAAAGTAAAATTATTACGAATAACTCAAAAACTTCGTCAGTCTTATGTAAATTGAAATGGGGTCACATCTGAAGCTCTAGCCACCATATAACAAAAGTATCATCAAAATTGATTAATCCAGCAAAAATTTATGCGGCAACGTACTCGTATATAAAAAATACAATCGAATTGAGAACCTCTTCCTTTTATATGAAGTCGGTGAGTAATTATACTATTAATGTTATAAATGCTATAGTTTGTGCAGAATGAATGGATAAAACTTTTTCAGCCAAAAAATACTGAGCAGATTTTTATATAATATCTGGTACAATAGATAATATTGCTATAACGTTATTATACGAGAAACAGGTTTAGGAATATATGATTAGCACTTTAAAATAACAAAAAAATACATCATATTTGTTCACCTAAAATAAATAGGACAAGTCTAGTGAGGCAAAGAGCATGTTATGTTAGAAAGCGGAGAGTAGAATATTTTATCACTTAATTTTCTTCGGTACTGCAGGTTTTTTTAGCTTCACGCTGTACCCCGTACATAGCAGGGTTGTTAGAGGGAACTTGAGAACCTAGTGTTAAAACACTCCGTTCTATTAAAATTTCCATTTCCCACTTTCCGCCGAATAAAGGCATTGTATTGGCTGAGAATTCAAAACCTTAGCACCAGAGCTTTTGTTACGCCATTGCCCTGCGTTGAGGAAAATGGAAATATAAAATATTAATTTCGTGGGAATTGAATCTACAACCTGTCGCGTTTACAGTCCCACGCTTATATCTCTACGACACAACAAACTTTGGTAGAAAGATAAAAAATATGCAATTAAAAATTAATTTCAAAACAAACGAACTAGATAAAAATCTAGAATTTCTTTGTCTTAACGATAAATCGAGTTAACGTTGAACAAGAAAAAGCAGTAATAAAAAGTCGTGTCAGACTACTTCATGAGTTTTACATTTCTCGTTCCTTTCTACATTTTGCATGGTAATTTTCATTTAGGATAATTATTTAAAAGATTATGGCTCACTTCGCTAATTTCCCCCGTGGACTTCACGATGAATGGAAGGATCATGATGAATGAAAGCTATGTATGCTTTTATAAATTGCTTGTGAAGGGTACCTGGTATCATTAGTATATATTAAATAAGGGACTTTTAAAGTATATGCATATCATGTTATGTCTTGACGCGTTAACAACGCGTTGTCTTTAGCAATGTATGTCACTTTATATAAACATGGAAGTCAAACGCATGGTAGTGTGTGTAACATTTATTTTATTAATTTAATATACTTTTTTAGCATTATTTTAAATAAATATTAGCATTCTGCACTCTTTCTCTATATAAACTATAAGTGTGCCAAATTTCATGCTCCAACGTCTCCGTAATTTTCGTAAAAAGGGGTACAAAGATTTTTCTTTACGTATTTATATATAGATTATTACACTAATACTAGCTGCATCCTGCGACTTGGTTTGCATGAATTATGAATTTCTGTTTTCGTAGGAATGTCGAGAAATCTTCTCTTTATGATCCACTACACTCCCTACGGACTCTACGTGCCGAATTCCAGCCTTCTATGGCCAGTAGGTTCGGCTGTACGTTATCTGTCAGTCAATTATTTATTTTTAAGCGCAAGTATTTTTTACATACGTATGTAGTATGTAGATGATAGATACACTTTTTCTTATCCTATATTATACATTTTATATAGTAAAATAACGCCTGTAGTGGCGCAGAGTCACGATTCTCGCTCCAGGAAATGTAAAATTTAGTATTTTAATTTCTTGGGTTTGGTAACAAGGCAACGCGGCGTTGAGTTCCGCCACTCAACACGCAGTGCCTTAATTCGGCGGAAAGTGGGGAACGGAATTGTTGAAAGATAATGGAGTTATTATTAGTACTATTATACGTTATTATTAGTACATATTGCGTGAAATAGTAACAAACATCCATCCATTCAATCTTATAAACTTCTGAATACATAATATTAGTAGAAATATTCAAAAGCGAATATATTTTTTTAGGTGGTAGGAGGTTCGTCCTCCGTCTGGCTCGCGACCACTATCATGTCAAAGACGAACCGCCAAATATCTTATGATGTGTTCCGGTTCGATGGCATGTAAGCCAGGTTTTCCCCTTTCCCACCTATCCTTTCCCCAAAATGTGGTGGTTCTGATAGTGGACTACTACATTGTCCCCCCTTCCATCAGTGTCCTCTAGGTTGGCAACGCATCTACAACATCTCTGGTGTTGTAGATGTCTATGGGCGAAGGTAACCACTTACCATCAGGTGGTCCTTCTGCTCGTTTGCGTCCGTTATCAATAAAAAAAAAATATTTATGTTCTTATGTGACCATTACCTAGAAATGGTTATGTAATTTGTGAAACATCTTTTTATTTCTTTCATTTAGTTTCATTCTGTATTTTGGAGCTGAAGGTCAAAGGCCAGTTTCTTTCCCACTTTTTATCAGTGAAATGGGTGCTAAGTGGCGGAACTCAACGCCGCAAGTCCAACTTTTACTTACTGAGGCTCGTCAGCGTGAGATGTTTTCATATATTTTTTTTAGCTTAGCGCTGTATCCCGCATATAGCAGGGTAGGCAAAGGGAACCTGAGAACCTAGTGTTAAGCACTCCGTTCCCCAATTTCCGCCGTATGAAGGCATTGCTGAGTGAGTACTGAATGGCGGAACTCAACGCCGCGCTTTGACTTGTTACTAAGCCCATTTTATGTTATCTATTACTTTAATATAAAAACGAACCATATTAACAATATTCACATAAAAATTTATAAAACAGTAAAATATAAAGGAACAAAAGCTTCGAAAGACTACAATAAATTATATTGTTATGACACTCGGAGTAAACGCGCCGCTTCTAACTCAGTGTTTCACTTTAATAACTGTGTAATGGAGGGAATGAATATTTTTCTTAGAAATGTTTATTTGATTACACATTATATGCTAAATGCTTTTGAATTTTTTTTTTATGAGTTAAATTACATCCACGGTCTCGCACTTGCCCGTGCCTTTTGTTTCTTTTTTTTTTTTACGTGTGCCTACTTAAATAGACTACCTAATTGTATCTTAAGACTATGGTGAGATCCTCACCGACTGATTCTTTTTTTTTTTGTCTCTTTTTTTTTAAATTTATGAGCAGGTTAGCGACAGTTATCAGGGCGTCTCATATCGCTAAGGCATTATATATTACTAGACCAGCCTTCTGCTTAGAATTTGCGGAAGAGAAAACCGTTACGGGACGGGGTTAGAATACAATTCCCCTCCGCCGCTGGGTAGCGTTCCGTAAGAGGCGGGTATCCCAGTTGTTAGGCTCGCTCGCCTCTCTCTCCGACTGGCTCGCGATCACAATCATGTCAAAGACGAACCGCCAAATATCTAATGATATGTTCCGGTTCGATGACATATAAGCCAGGTCTCCCTCCCAGCCATCTTTTCCCCAAAATGTGGTGTGTGTGTTCCGATGGCGGACTGCCACGGCCACTACATTATTTCCTCTCCATCCCTTCTGAACAATAGGTCTTAAAGATTTTAACAAACAAAGAAAACCAACTTAACATACACCAAAAAATTAAATTATTACGAATAACTCCAAAACTACTTGTCACATTTTAACTAAATTTAAATACTAAATACGACCACAGCAGAAACTAGCTATCATACAAAAAAAGTATCATCAAAATTGATACACCCAGTACAATAACACACTTAAAACACAGTCGAATATAACATCTTTTTCTTAAATCGATTAAAAAAAGGCTTTGCAATAAACATTTTATGGTAGAAAAATTAAATGTACGTACATGTGTAAATTGTGTTGAAACGAGAAGCTCGCGAACTAATTAACTCAGCGATAGTATCGTAATTATAAAAGTACTACGAGTATGAAAGTTCGAAACAACTTTTAATTCTATATAGCAATTTTATATAAAGGGGTAATTTTAATAAGCCCTGTTTATTAGATTTTTCTAGGGGGCAATTTTTTTTGGGTAGGGAGAGAGAACCTGAGAACCTAGTGTTAAGACACTCCGTTCTCTTTCACCATTTCTGTTCCCCACTTTCCGCCGAATTGAGACAGTGCGTGCTGAGTAGCGAAACTCAACGCCGTGCCTTGTCTTGTTACCAGATCCAGGAAATGGAAATATAATATTTATTAGATGCTTTTTGAAAATATATATTTTTTTTTTGTGAGTGTACATATTACTGACATTGCCGTAAGAGGCCATCATAGCACAGTGGGACACTCTGACTGTAAATACGATTGGTTGTAGGTTCGATTCCCTTTTGGGGAAACGATTATATTTAAATTATTTTCATTTCACTGGTTTGGAAAGACAAAGAGTGGTGTTGGAACGGAACGCTTCACTCTAAGCTCACTCTGACTACCCTGTTATGCGGGATAGAGAACCGTTTCATAAACGGTTTTTTTTTAATTTCTGTAAATTCTATTTCTTATGCTATTTACATACTTTTTACCTGAAATCACTTGAAATTTTTTTAATAAATTATTCACCCTATAAATTAAACAAATCCTAATACCTACTATCAAAATGTATATGTAAGTCGACTTATCTATTTATTCACGCTTGGTTCAGTAATATAACTTTTAATATAAAGGTCCATATACTTCTGAATAGAGGCTTCGACATTGAGTGTTATGTGTTTGAGAAGTGGGGGCACTTTACTATCATAATGAGTGGTAATAGAAATCACAAAAAGAATCTATCGTGGCATAGTGTAATGTTTATATGTATTTCAATAATTATCATTTCTACGCTCTCGTTAGACAACACGCGGCGTTGAGTTCCGTGAGTTATCACCAAATGTCTCTATTTCGAGAGGAAAGTGACCAAATAATTACTTTGTCATGTGCAAAAAAGTGTCTTTCGCCGTTTTTCACCCGTAATCGACACAATACATATTATGTGGCGAAACTTAACGCCGCACTTTGGATTACACAAAAGGGAAATGAAAATAATTTAAATATATTTCTTATTTAATATTCCTTGGAGTAAGAATCGAACCCACAACCGATCGCGTCTGCGTATGTAGAGTTATCATTGTTATTATTATTTAAAAATGAATCGTTTTATTATGAAGCAAATCATAAATATAATTAAATTATATTTCTTCTCTTGAAGTAGGTAAAAACAATCTCGCTAAAGCCCGAGTATCGCCGCTGGCGTATATGTTAGTGACGTGTGTGTCCCTCTTCATAGGTCCTATATAATAATATATAAAACAATATTCTTAGCATTATATGACTATAAAGATATATGATAGACTATATAAAGCGCTCTCGTGACGCAGGAACAAGTGTGCGACTGTAAACGCGACAGGTTGTGGGTTCGATTCCCACTCCAGGAAATGAAAATGTTAAATAATATTTAGTATTTTCATTTCCTTGCTCTGGTAACAAGGCAAAGCGCGGCGTTGAGTTTTTCCACTTAGCACGCAATGCTTCAAATCGGTGGAAAGTAGGAAACAGAAATGTTAAAAAGAGAATGGAGTGTCTTAATACTACGTTATTTGGTTCCCTCTGCCTACCTTGCTATGTATATACGGCATACATACGGCATTTTTCCCCTTTCCCACCCATCCTTTCCTCAAAATGTGGTGGTTCCGATAGCGGACTACTACATTATCCTCCCCTTTCATCTGTATCTAGGTTATCTAGATTGGCAACGCATCTACAACATGTCTGGTAGTGAAGATGTTGATGGGCGAAGGTAACCAGTTACCATCAGGTGGTCCTTCTGCTCTTTTGCCATCCGTTATCCATTAAAAAAAAAATACAGCGTGAAGCTAGAAAAATATGACTATAAATATAATATGCATAAAAAACTTAATAGCCCTAGTATATAGTGTAAAGGAAAATATGAGATATTTTCATTATAACTGAAATAGATTTTTTTTTCATGACAGCTAAGAAGTTTTTACCATCCAGTCTATTTTTTACTCTTTTGAAGAATGGCTTAGTAATAATTTTATTATTGTTTATATATACATATACATTCATAGCTTCACGCTGTATCCCGCATATAGCAGGGTAGGCAGAGGGAACCTAGTGTTAAGACACTACTTTCCCCACTTTCCGCAGAATTGAGGCATTGCGTGCTGAGTGGCGGATCTCAACGCCGCGCTTTGCCTTGTTACCAAACCCAGGAAATGAAAAAATCAATTTCCTGGAGTGGGAATCGAACCCTCAACCTGTCGCGTTTACAGTGGCACGCTTGTATCTCTGCGCCACGACAGGCGTAATAGAGTATATTATTTTAGCCGACTTAAAAAAAGGAGGAAGTTATAAATTTGACTGTGTTTTTTTATGTGTTACCGCATAACGCTTTACTGGTTAAATAAATTTTGATGATTTTTTAATATATGATAGCTAGTGCTGTGCTTGTGGTGTGCTGTCATTTAAATGTAGTTAAGGTCTAACGAGTAGTTTTCGAGTTATTCGTAATTATTGTGCTTTTTAGTGCATTTTCTTTTTTTATCTTGATATAATCTTAATTATCTAGCCCCTCTCTGGCTAGACAAGTTGTACATACATACGGTAGTGTGTGTAATATTAAAAATATTGGTTTTCTGCACTTCTATTCCATATAAACTTTTTAAAGGTTGTTTGTTAGAGATTGCTATCAGCAATAAGACCGCCTTTGCAAGCTCTGTACTTATTTATATAACATATCGTATTGTTTCTTTTACATCTTTGTATGCAATAAAGAATACTATCTATCAAATTCTGCCAAATTTCATATTTATCCATCAGCATGATTTTCGTAAAAAGGAGTCGAAAGTTATTCTTTCATGAAGTAAGTATGACTATGCCTATAAAATACGAAAAAAGTGATTTGGCACATTTAAAGTTAACGATCCATAAAATATTGTGTATCTTAAGAAAAATAATTTTCTTGCTATTGTTGAAATAATTCTTGGAGAAGATTTTGAAGTCATATTCCGTAGATAATCGTGAAAAGGTTTTCAGCTTTCTCACCCACCCCTCTCTTAAAATGTGGTGGTTCCGATAGCGGACTACTACATTGTCCCCCCGTTCCATCTGTATTCTCTAGGTCGGCAACGCATCTACAACATCTCTGGTGTTTTAGATGTCCATGGGCGAAGGTAACCACTTACCATCAGGTGGTCCTTCTGCTCGTTTGCCATTTGTAACAATATTCTTTTTTTTTGAATACATAACAAAAAAAAGAATATTTTTAATCTTAAACCGACTTGAAAAAAAGGAGGAGATTCTGAATATAATTGTTTTTTTTTGTATATGTGTATAACTTTTTACTCGATAAACCTAGTTTGATCTATCTTTTATGTGATTGCTAGTGGTTCTCATGTAGTCTTATTTAAATTTAGTTATAACTTGACGAGTAGTTTATGAGTTATTCGTAATAATTTCACATTTTTAGTGCATTTTCGTCTTGAGCTGTATATATTTTTTGTTAAAATATTATTTATCTTTACGTAGGATTGTAGGGTAGTCAATACTGACGAGACAATTCGAAACTGATAATAGCATATTTGAATAAAAACTAGCCTGTCGTGGCGCAGAGGCACAAGCGTGCGACTGTAAACGCGACAGGTTGTGGGTTCGCTTCCCACTCCAGGAAATGTTAGTATTTTCATTTCCTGGGTTTGGTAACAAGGCAAAGCACGGCGTTGAGTTCAATTGCTCAATTTGGCGGAAAATGGGGAACGGAATTGTTGTAAGAGAACGGAGTGTCTTAACATTAGGTTCTCTGGTTCCCTCTGCCTGCCCTGCTATATGTGGGATAAAGCGTGAAGATAGAAAAAAACTATTTTGATTTTGATTTTGAATCATTCACAATACAGTTTATTTATATTTATTTTATTTGAGCAAAGACAAACAATGAACATATGATATATAATAATACATATACATAGTCAGCGTTAAATACTATTATAACATTTAAAATGTTATTTATTTTGGCGACTCTTGTAATCGGCTTAACAGATATTCTTGAATTACGAGTATGGCTTCCTAATAACTTAGCTGCTTAATGTCAGTTAGTGTGGCATTGACTTTCTGTACTATAAACTTAGGAATATATATAGATATATATAGATAGTACTTAAAAATTCTCATTATCTATATATTAATACGTGAAGCAAAAACTTTGGACTCCTTTTAACGAAAATTACGCGGACGGAGGAGCATGAAACTTGGCACACTTATAGTTTATATGGCGGAGTGCAGAATGTTAGAATTTTTTCAAAATAATATATAAAATTAATGAAATCAATGTTACACACACTACCATGGTTTGATATCCATGTTTATATAAAGTGATATATACATACGTTGCTAGGACGCGTTATTAACGCGTCAACGGGGACATCCACATTTAGAAAAAAAATGTTTTCTGCGTTTATGTACATCTAGTTTAACTATAACACATCTGTTCTTCGTCCGAATCATTTTCGTAAAAAATGATACAAAGTCTTTCTTTCTTCTATCCTATTAATATATTTTTATTATATATTTAGATAAAATTAATTATTTTTTTGTTAGAATAAAAGAAGATTAATCAAGCTTTTTTTAATAAATAATTATCTTAATGTATTGCTTTGTAAAAAACAAAAACAAAGCTACACAGATGAATACGTTTTACTTTCCTGTTTTATCAAAGGATTAATGGAGATTATAAAATGAAAATTCAATCGGTATAGATATTCGAATTCTATGACTTGCACACGCTATAATTATGACTTCGAAGTTCATTTGTTGAAATTTTTATACCTAAAAATATTAAATTCGGTGTTAAACTCCGTAAAATGCAGTCAGGAGAAACATTTATATAGAATCTATCGACCCACCCAAAAATATAGCAAGGTAAGCCAACAGGACCTAATATTACACATCATTCTCCATTTCCCACCCAATTTTAATGCATTATGTGTTAAGTGGCAGAGCTAAACGCCGCGCTTTGACTTATCAAAGGAATCGCAACCATAACCATCGTGTTTATGGTCACACACTGCCCCACTGCGTCAAGGTGTCCTCAAAATCTAACATTTATATCTACATTCTATTCTACATACCATTAGTATAAAGTGTGTAATCAATCCATTATGTCTGCCAAAATATTTATGGGTGTTTAATACCTTTAAGAATATGTGTACAAAGTTTCACGACAATCGGTTAAGTAGTTTTGGCGTGAAAGCTTAACAAACTTTTTTTTTTTTTTTTTTTTTTTAACTTCACGCTGTATCCCGCATATAGCGGGGTAGGCAGAGGGAACCAGAGAATCTAGTGTTAAGACACTCCATTCTCTTTCAACATTTCCGTTCCCCACTTTTCGCCAAATTGAGGCATTGAGTGTTGAGTGGCGGATCTTAACGTCCCGCTTTTGCCTTGTTACCAAACCCAAGAAATGAAAATACTAAATTTTACATTTCCTAAAGTGGGAATCGAACCCATAACCTGTCGCGTTTTCAGTCGCACGCTTGTGCCTCTGCGCCACGACAGGCGTTCAATGAACTACAAACAAACAAACATACATTCACATTTATAATATTAGTAGATATACTCACTTGAGCAGCAGATATGGCAGCAGGAATCATATTGGCGTCATCTCCACTCCTAGAGCTTCTGCTACCACGATCTGAGCTCTCATCCTCAGATTCCGAATGGAACGAGCTCACCGACACCGAGTGTGGATCACTTAGTTTTAGCTTTAAGCAATCGCGACGCATTGCAAACAATTTTATATTATGGTCATGTTTTAAACATATTTTCTTAGGTTTGTTCTTTGGTTTCACTTTGGGAAAATTTATTTTGGTAATTTTTTTTTGTTATATTTATTGTGTCATCTGGAATTTGATTATTTTGTTATTTATGGCGTCTTCTGCGTGGTTTTAACGTAGAAATGGAACGTATAGGAGAATATGTGATAAAAATAATGAAACCTATCATTTCGGTGAATTTATACGCAACATATATTTATTATAATATAGTTTTAAATAACATATTAAATGAACGCAATTTATATATTTTGTGCTTATATATAGCCGCCACTTGAAAATTGGAATTTTAAAATAACAAAGTAAAAAATAAATAATAATGTCGTTACAACGACATAATATTTTGGTGAACTGCTAGAATATGAACCAACCCTATTTTGATATCGTCCAAATTCCAAACGATATATCTAATAAAAGCTTAATTTTGAAAAATACCCAAGAAAAGTGAGTTATTTATCAAAAAAGAGTGAGTTATACTACCAATCTCGAATTAATTAAAAAAAAAACTCATACCAGTCTGTATGATAATCTTAATATTACAACATACCAGTATTATTATGAAAAAGCAGCTTCACAGTATATTCCACATATCATAGTCAGAGTGAAGCTAATGTCAAGACACTCTGTTCACCGCTTCCCGCCTGGATCCAAGACATTGCATGTTAAGTGGCGGGACTCAACGCCGCGCTTACCTTATCTCTTAAAATAATTAATTAATTACAATTATTTAATATGAAATTTTAGCCAAAACACAGCTGCGTGCTAATACTAGTAATTCACGAAATACTCGGGTCGCCAAGTTAGTCCATCAATCAATATGAGCAAATTAATATCTAATTACATTGTTAAAGCATTTTCCCTTTTGATACAAAGCATTATGGTTTATAATTCGATATAGGTATAAGTTAGATATTACGCAGTGTTCATTATTCGCTTCGGTTGTCACGAACATAACTACCCAGACATAGGGTAGCCATACTTTTTGAGGAGATAAGAATTTTGCACGCATTTTATATTAAATTGTGTGAGTGGAGTGGATTCAATTCCTACTTGGGGATGAATGATTCTGGTACGAAAAAATGTAGTATTTAGTTTCGCCACTCATAGACAATGTTTGGAACTCCGGTGGAAAGCGACGATTCTATGTTAATCCTTCTATGTTAATTAAAGCGTGAATCTTTTTTTTTAAATTTCAAAACGAATACTATAATACTTAAAAAAAACGTGGCTCAAATCAGATATTCTAAAATTGCGATTTACATGCGGAATCAACATTTATCTAAAAAACAAATTAATACAAATAAAATGCGTTTGGGAATGACAACGTACAGGCGAAGCAACTGGCTTTAGAAGACTGAAATTTGGTATGTAGGATATTTAGGGAGATAGGTAGTGGTGAAGCATTAAGAAAGTATTTCTCAAAATTAGGCTCCTTGGAGAGTTCTTGAAAATCCCTGAGAAACGATAAATATATGATTTAAAATTTTATAGTCCAAGAAAACAAATCCGTGGGACACTGCTAGTTATAGTTAAGTGTACATGAACGTATATTCTAGTTAGTAGAGGAAAAATTTTTGATAGTAATTTAAAACAAACGCCTAAAGTGAAGTATAATAAAATAAAAGTACGTTAACCAAAATTGGACGCGAGATATACAAGTACATGTCTACATGAAGTTCTAATCGAGTTAAAGGTTTAAAACTATGTTAGAGTTACTGGGAAATGCTTTCAAACTTTTTCAACATGTTTAACAGACATATGTAAGTTTTGGGGTTCGAATTCTATGTACTAGAATTTTAAATCATTTTTTTTATTTCACGATTTTTTCCTACATACATACACAATAAAATTTCATTTCCTGGAGTGGGAATCGAACCCACAACCTGTCGTGCGTGCCTCTGAATGTTAGAATAGTCAGAGAGAATATAAAAATATGTAAATATAAATACGTGTAAAGATACTCTAATCTCCATTTTTTACCTAAATTAGTAATATAGCGCATCGTGCGGCAATTCCCACTTGGGGATATCTCACCAGAGATATCCTCGAGTGGGAATTGAATCCAACACAACGTTTACACTTTTATAGTATCCCCTAAACCACGATGGCCTCAACAAATATTAAGGTACAATAATTATTTATTATATTCAACTTTGCTTTCAATATCTAAAATAAATATTTTATTCAAATATAGTAAGTATAGCGAAATATTGCGATACCTTAATTAACCAGTCAACTCTATCTGACTAAAGTTTGCAGAAGACACTTAAAACATATAAGGAAGATACTCACGCAGTACACGTGGAGTTGACTGTTTTCGAATTGCAATTAATGCAGATAATAGTAAAAATATTGGAGCTATTTTTTTAAGCACGCCGACAGATAGTGTAAAAAAACGACATTAACAATGACATTTTTCGCAGAAAGTGGAGTAAGTCTATTTAAGTAATCGTTTTAACTATTTGGTAGGCATTTTTTTTAAATACTGGACTCTCTAAATGACGGAAACTAGGTATATATAAAATAGTATAATCTAAATTTATAAAAAGAATACCGACTTTAGATAAAAAGCATTAAAAACTAATATTAACGCCTGTCGTGGCGCAGAGGCACAATGGTTGTGGGTTCGATTCCCACTCCAGGAAATGGAATTTTTCTTTTCCTGGTTTTGGTAACAAGGCAAAGCGCGGCCTTGACTTCCGCCACTCAATCGGCAATGCAATTCGGCGGAAAGTGGGGAACGGAGTGTCTTAACACTAGGTTCCCTCTGTCTACCCTGCTATATGCGGTATACAGCGTGAAGCTATGTATGTATGTAAGTAAAAGATAATACGAAACATGAGGCTACAATGAAATATAAAGGTCCTATGAAAAAAGTTGATATTAATTATATTATTTTAAATTGAAAATAGGAAGTAATAATCATAATTTCAAAGATATCACAAAACGAAAAACTGAAGAAACTATTATAATAACAATTATAACCTTTCTCAGACTACCGACAAAATGACTTGCTGGGTGGCGTATTCCTTAAAAAATCAAAGAAATAATGGTTAACCTACATAAGTAACCTTACACTGCTTGGACGAGACAGTTTGGGTATTAGCGCGTCCGTCTCCATGATGACTTTATATATGTAGGAAGTTTGCTTTTATTTATTTTTTAACTTCACGCTGTATCCCGCATAGCAGGGTAGGCAGAGGGAACTCGAGAACCTAGTGTTATGACACTCCGTTCTCTTAAGCTTTCCGTTTAGTTTCGCTGAATTCAGGCGTTGTGTACTGAGTGGCGGAACTCAGCCGCGATTTGTCTTGTTACCAGAGCGAAGAAATGAAAATATTAAATATATATATTTTTTTTTTATACTTTCACACTGTATCCCACACGTAGCAGGGTAGGCAGATGGAATCTAAAAACCTAGTACTAAGACACTCCGTTCTCTTAACATTTCCGTTCTCCACTTTCCGCCGAATTGAGGCATTGCGTGCTGAGTGTCGGAATTATCGAGCGAGGAAATGAAAATACCAAATATTTAATATTTTCATTACCTGGAGTGGGAATCGAACCTGTCACGTTTACAATCTGCGCCACGACAGGCTTCAACTTTTACTCTTTGTTTATATAATATGAGTTATTTATTAGCGAATATTAAAATAATTTATGAATGCGAATATAGCTATTGATAATTTATGACATGATTATGACGCAATAATGGTACGGTTTGATGGAAATTAGAATAGTTTGTATGCAAATGTATTAAAACGATAAATGATTAGTGTGGCTCAGTGAAATATTTCTATCTAATATCATATAAATAACAGATTCAATTTTTGTACCGATATTTTTTTATGTTTATAAGTATCTTGATATATAAGTGGATATTTTTAGACTTCAAAAGGTATACATACAAATAAAATAATAAATAAATACAAATATATAAAAAAAAACTTGTGCAGAGGATTTATAATTTAAATTTATACCAGCATTTATGAATATATTAGTAGAAGGTACTATTTCAGTAGAAGGAAGGTCACGTAAAAAGCATGAGGACCCCCCGGTCGGCATGCATGAAGAGGTTAATGAGTGTGGACGAGGCGAAAGAGGTATGCAGGGACCGTTCTCTCTCACTACCCGCTAGGGATAAAGCGTGAAGTTAAGTAAGTAAGTTAGTAATTTATAACAGTACACATTGATACAGAGGAAATCTAGTCTCAAAACCTTCCATGTTCCATTTTATTAACGAATTAGAGACATTGTATGTTGATTGGCGGATCTTAACGCCGCACTTTCTTGTACCAAAGCGAAGAAATGTAAATAATTTAAATATTCCCCTGAATGGGAATCGTACTCACAACCAATGACGTTTACAGTCAAATTTACTTATACGCTATTAATTTCATATAAATATAAATAATTAGTGTAAAAGACTAAAACCTCGCTATTTAAAGAGCCTAAATCTATGGCTTTACTAACAGATATACCAGGGTTTTATCACCTTCTCTAGGGCTTCATCATCAGACCAATTTTATGGTACCATATTATTGTTAAGTCACCTAATCTACCCATAATTGCTAAGTTTTGTGATAAAATAATTAGAATTTTAACAAAAATATCTACACACAAATGACTTAAATATAATACAAAAATGTAACATTATTACGAATAACTCCAAAACTACTCGTCAGAATTTTACTTAATTTAAATAGGACAATATGAGAAGCAGTAGCTATCATATAAAAAAAGAATCATCAAAATATGTTCAATGAGTAAAAAGTTATGCGGTAACACACAAGAAACAGTTAAATGGACAACCTTCTTCTTTTTTGAAGTCGGTTAAAATAATTACATATGGGTGAAACTATACTTCTTATATTTTATTATATACTACATATATAGCTTCACGCTGTATCCCGCATATAGCAGGGTAGGTAGAGGGAACTTAGTGTTAAGACACGCCATTCCCCACTTTCCGCCGAATTGAGGCATTGCGTGCTGAGTGGCGGAGCTCAACGCCGCGCTTTGCCTTGTAACACAACACAGGAAATGAAGAATTCCAGGAGTGGAAATCGAACCCACAACCTGTCGCGTTCACAATCGCACGCTTGTGCAAGTTAGTCAAAACTAAATCTAATAAAATCATATAAATACGTTATAAATTTATAAAATGTCTTTTAATATTTTTCCATAGCAGATATTAAAGTAAATATTTTGCTAGTACATATATCTAAAAATCTTCTGTAAAGCGAATATATGTTTTCAAATATTTCAACCGAGTGCGCCTCGACGCAGTCTGAAAGGCCTGAATGCCAAATAAGAATTCGAAATATTTAATCCTCAAGCAAAAATGCTTTGAAATTTAACTTTACGAGATTTTTACTAACAACTTTTAACTAAAAGTTTTCTATGAATACATGTAGTTATTAGATAACATGTGATATTTAAGTAATATTTATACTATTATAAAATCGCGAATGGTTGTTGGTTCAATTCCTACTCGGATGAATGAGTATTTTTAAATTATTCTTATGTACGGTCTCGTAAGACAAACCGCGGCGTTGAGTTCCGGCACTCACAATGTCTCGATTTGGAAAGGTAAGTGGTAAACGGAATATCTATGACTATGTTTCCTGTAAATTGGGAAAAGCTTGACTATAACAAAAATTGTGACATGTTCTTAAAATATATTAAATGTACCTACGACAAGGCGCTGTCAGGATTATGAGGTTAGGCAAAAATATATCTCGCTTTAGCTTACAAAAATAATAATTTACACAATATTAAAATTTCATTTTTTTTAACTTTAAGAACAAGCGATTTACTGCATACGTAAGAAAGCATATGACGAATCCTATATTAAAAAGACGAGCTAATAGTAATCTGGTTACAAAGCGCGGCGTTGAGTTCCACCATTCTATATGAGATATCTCGAATACGGAGAGAAAACGGCGAAAGGAGTGTTTAGACACTACCGCCTCTCTGGCTACTAAAACGCGTGAAGCTAGAAGCTATACTACAGAGCCAAATTAAGGGAATTACAGACGAATAATCGATTAATATTATATTTAGAATGTCCTTGCTAATTTTATTGTAGGTGCGTTTCACGTAATGTCTTATTCATCAGTATGGAATTTTGTGTTTATGTCCGCATGACTCTGTCTTCTCGCAATTACACAAATAAAGAAATATATTTATTATAATTACTATATATGAATCCTAACGGTATCATGCAACTTCGTTTACGTAGGCTATAAGATTTAAAATTCCGTATTCTGCCGTTTTCGTAGAAATTTCGACATATCAACTATCTCAGTGCTCTTCTACGTTTCCTAAGGAAAAAATACGCTAAATTTAAATTTAAAGCTCTATGGCTAGAAGTTTCATTGTATATATATATACATAGATGCGCCTGTCGTGGCACAGAGGCACAAGCGTGCGACTGTAAACACGACAGGTTGTGGGTACGATTCCCACTCCAGGAAATGTTAGTATTTTTATTTCCTGGGTTTGGTAAGAAGGCAAAGCGCGGCGTTGAGTTCCGCCACTCAACACGCAATGCCTAAATTCGGCGGAAAGTGGGGAACGGAATTGTTGTAAGAGAACGGAGTGTCTTAACACTAGGTTCTCAGGTTCCCTCTGCCTACCCTGCTAAATGTGGGATACTGCGTAAAGTTAAAAATAAAAAAAAAGATAATTTCTTTAAAATATTGCTTACATACAGTGAGTGGAAAAATATAATAATGAAATTCACCAAAGCATTATATACGGTCGGACTATGACTATTGTATTGTCATCAGATTCGGACGCGTGTTCATATTTTCAAGCAAATTAAACTGTAAAAAAAATACTGTAAAATTTGAAAAAAATATTTCCTGTAATAGGAAATTTTTGTTTTAAAAATACAAAAGAATTTTCCACTCATATTAAAATAATCGATTAGTCACTTAAATCTTTCATTACACGATATAAAAGCTACTTAACAGAAATAATAAATGACCTGAAAATTTGAAAAAACGTATGCATAGACCGGAAATATATCAAATATGTATCACACCAAAAGAATTTTTGTTTTTACCAATGTGTTTTACGTCTGCTCTGAAGACATTCCATCGGATCCAAGCCGTTATAATCGATATCGTAAACAATTTCGATACATCGATCAGTTTACATTTCAATTAATCGATATGATTTATTATAGTTGTATTCGTGTATCAGCGTTCTTGACTTTACTGCGTTTTATGCATACTAGTTTTGGCTAACGGATTTTCATATATTTTTACAAATTTTTACCCGACGGAAGAAGGTTATGTTTTTCGTTAAGGTATCATGTATGTTAGTAATATTCTTTATTACCGCATATCTTTCAAACCGCTGGTCAGATTTATATAATTAAGGTGACGCTATAGGCAATGATATTCCGCGTTCTTAGGTATGTGACGTCACACTTAATTCAATATGACGCTCTCTAGAGACAATTACGTCATGAATAAAAACAAAAAAATCTTTGATGGGCACCGTGTAGGGTACCAAATGAAAGGACTTAATTAGCACATTTCAAATATACATAAAATATAACCAGCTTTTATAGCCTACTTTATTTGTATTTACTTCCTAAATTTGAAGAATGGGTCTAGTCGATTCTTTGTTTTTTATAATTATATTTTTTTTTTTTTTAGATACAACGGAAGGCAAACGAGCAGAAGGATCACCTGATGGTAAGTGGTTACTCTTCACTCCATGGACATCTACAACACCAGAGATGTAGATGCGTTGCCGACCGACGAGGATACAGATGGAAGGAGAGGACAATATAGTGGTCCGCTATCGGAACCACCACATTCTGGGGAAAGGATGGGTGGGGAAGGGGAAGACCTGGCTTACATGCCATCGAACCGGAATCCACATCAATAGATATTTGGCGGTCCGTCTTTGACATGATAGTGGTCAGAGCCAGTCGGAGGACGAACCTCCTACCACCTAACGAAGATATATGTGTTATATACAAGTGTTAATGTTATTAAGAAAACTATATTTTTTATTTTATTGTTATTAGATAATTATCATGAAAAAAATTAAATTAATTTTCCAAACTTCAAGTTACAGCTGTACATTTTTCACCCACAGTCTAAGTGTCTAAATTATTTTAATTCAAAATCCTTAAGCCTTTTATTAAAAATTAACAGTTATTTGAGGACATAAGTGCAAGCAAAACCGCGGGTTAAAGCTAGTAAAGTATATAACCACGAACTTTCTGTTGTTAGGTGAAAGCTTCGTAGAATTTGAACTAAGTAACCAAAATTATTATTACTTAATATATCCCGAGAAGAGTAAAGCTTTATTAGCTAAGTCATAAGCTTTGCATATTAATTATGTTATAAAACACCTTATGTTATCATTTTAATATAGAATGAAGAGTAAATTTTAAAAAATATTTATTCTTTTTAGAAATTTTGATCATACTAGAGAAATGCAATGCCTCAATTCGGCGGAAAGTGGGGAACGGAGGGTCTTAACACTGGGTTCTCAGATTCCCTCTGCCTACCCTACTATATGCGGGATACAGTGTGAAGATAGAAAAAAAACTAAAGAAATAACGGAATACGGAGTGTCTTGACACTAAGTTCTGTGAAGGAAAAAGGGTGAAGCTGCTTTTTTGGCAAAAGAAAAAAATATATACCATCATCCAAGCTTCCACTTCAACGAAGACATTATTTAGTTATTCATTACCTTTTTTTAGCTTCACGCTGTATCCCGCACATAGCAGGGTAGAGAAAGGAAACCTGACGACCTAGTATTAAGACACTCCGTTCTCTTACAATTGTCGTTCTCCATTTTTGGCCGAACTGAAGCTATTTATTTATATTTCAATTTTTTTAACGATTTTTATTGTATTAAAAAAAAATCTGTTCTAATATTTTTTATAAACTAAATTAGTGCGAAAAGAACATCAAAACGCAATATCGTGTTATATCACGAGAAGGACGTGTATTATCATATTTCTAGGTGCCCTTCAGCTTACTACCTGTATGAGTGTCTCCTCAGAATGCTGTTTTGTATGGGATAATGCATTGCAATTATATGGTTTTATTGTTTAAATATTATAATTATAAAACTATAGAATAGTTATAGAATATAATGCGTATGTTTTTTTTTCTTTTAACTACTACGATTTATAAATTATTACATACATACATACATAGTTTCACGCTGTATCCCGCATATAGCAGGGTGGGCAGAAGGAACCTAGTGTTAAGACACTCCGTTCCCCATTTACTGCCGAATTGAGGCATTGTGTGCTGAGTGGCCGAACTCAACTCCGCGCTTTGCTTTATTTAACTTCATTTCCTGGAGTGGGAATCGAACCCACAACCTATCGCGTTTACAGTCGCACGCTTGTGCCTCTGCGCCACGACAGATATAATTGATTACCAGGTGATAAATCGAAAATCTATACTTTTCATAGGGGGCACAAGTTTAATTTTTATCAAATTTTTATCAATTCTATTTTTAATGTTATTTAAACAGTTTTTACTTAAAATTGTTTTATTTGCTTGTTTTTTTTTTGTAAATAATAATTTATTAAGTTATTATTTAAAAAAAAATGTATATGCAATTCGACTTACCAACTTATTCACGCCTACGAAATTCAACATATATCTTGATAGTACAGATACAGATACATGGGATATACATGCAACAACTGTTGAAATTCAAGGATCTATATTTATAAATATACTAAAATGTATTGGAATTTATACAATACGTTGTTTTCCGTGGTACTCGAGTCATCTGGCTAATCTCAAGAGCAATCAGGCTTGCATACATTTGAAGACAGAGCCAACAGCACTTTCTGTAGCATATTTGAGTTGTAATAAAACTCCACTCCAGGAAATGAAAAAGTTTAGTATTTTCATTTCCTCGGTTTGGTAACAAGGCGAAGCGCGGCGTTGAGTTCCGCCACTCAGCACGCAATACCAAAATACGGCGCAAAGTGGGAAACGGAGTGTCTTAACACTAGGTTCGCAGGCTCTCTCTGCCTACCATGCTATATGCGGGATATAGCGTGATACAAAAAAAATGCACGGAGGGAAGGCGACCATTGTACAATGGGTACAACACGCAATAACTCAAATTCATAGCGGAAAATGGAGAACGAAATATTTAGACACTACGTTCTTTCTGTCTACTCTGTTATGGAGTGTTAAAGCGTGAAGCTGTTTTTTAAGAAATTATTTATTGTCAGTACGATCGTTAGAAGTGTAAATGAGTGTATTTCTTTCTGTAAAATGCATACCGCTGACCGATCTAAAACTGGGTAATATTTTTTATTATTTTGAACTTTTTATAAAGAATACCATAGCGAACGCAAAAGCCTAATGATGAACAAGGTAATAACTAGGTTTAATTATAAATGCGATAAGTTGTGGGTTCGAGACTCACTTGCGGATAGGGTCATTTTATATATAAAATTATTTTCAATTTTCCACTTGTACAAGACAAGACGCGGCGTTGATTTCCATCACTCGACTCTTAATATTGATTTTCAATGGAAAGTGGACAACAGAATGTACACTCTCTAGGACTCTACTCTTTCTTTCTCTACTATTTGGCAAAGAGCCTACATACATACATAGCTTCACGCTGTATCCCGCATTTAGGGTAGACAGAGGGAACCTAGTGTTAATACACTCCGTTCCCCACTTTCCGCCGAATGCAAAGAGCATGGAGCTCAAAAAATTTTGTATTACGAAGTTAACAGTAATATACAATATATAGGTATAAAAATATACAACATAAGTATATTTTCAATTGTACAAAGGTACTGACTGTTGGTAAAGGACCGTAAGCCCATTAGAAATTAAATATTTAAGCCCCTAAGGTCGCTAAGGGATACGCAATTATAACAAAGCGTTTCCGTCTCACTTTTGGAACATGTCGTTAGTAATGTTTTATTTCAAATATATTTATATATGTATATATTTTGTATTTACACGCCTTTTCCATATAAATATGTGTATGTACAGAGAATTGAAATATTGAAATATTTAAGCAGATATTGTGTATTAGGAGACGGAACACAACGCCGTCATCTGTCTAACAAAATAGAAGAAGTTACATACATACATACCGCCTTTACACCGAAATTTTACTTACTTCTTTTGTTTCTCTTTTTGTTTTTGTTATAATTGTTGTTGGTGTAATAAAGAATTAAATAAATAAATTAAATAAATACATACATACATAGCTTCACACTGTATCCCGCATATAACAGGGTAGAGGAAACCTAGTGTTAAGACACTCCGTTCCACACTTTCCGCCGAATTAAGGTATTACTGAGTGGCATTTAATGACTGAATACGAACTAATAGAAGAAGTTAACATATTTTTTTTAATTCAAATACATCGCATGTACAAAACAGTGTTTCGAATCACCTCACAATATCAAATATAAATTTATTTTAGTAATATTTTCTAACATTCAAACAATAAAATTTCCTGAAAATTATGAAAAGTACACAAGAAATATCAATCTTAAAGAAATATTACTTGCAAATGCAGCTTTTGCCGCTCTAATATTTCCACGTACGTTAAGTCGTTAGCCGTTATCACGTATTATATCAAACTTCACTTTGTAATTGAAAATAGAAAAGATATATCTAAACAAAAGAAATAATAATAAAATAACATAAATAATATACAGTTTAACAAATTATTGAATAAAAATAATGAATTATAAAATATTCAAAAAATAAATTTATTTCGAAAGAAAATTAATCAAAAGGAAATCCACCGGAAAAGTTGGTAAACAAATTGGGCTGGGAACGATATCCCGAAACGCACGCATCAGACGCCACGCCGATATATCATGAAAACACAGTTAAAATCACAAAAAACACGACATATTATGAACTGAACTTGTTTTATATATAAAAAATATATCATTAATATAATAAATAATATATTATTTTATTATTAATATCTTACACGATATTCATTTTCAGTGGCTAGAAAATTTCGGGAGCGTCGCGACGGCCACGTACAGTGGCGCCACGCGCGGCACTGACTAAAACCTTGCTGCCACCTTACAATCAGGGACCACCATGGCCTTATTACCATAGAAATAAACACTATTTTACTTTACACTAATAATATATGTATTTGTAGGGCTGTCCCTTTTGTTCCAAACACGTTTGCTTCACTCCTTCCAGTGGATTCTGTTTCATTACGTACAAAATCGTTAATAACTCTCATTACTAAGGGTAAAGACTTAATTAGTTGATAGAACTTTTGTATCGATATTTATGTTGCTTATTCATTTTGATTGGTTTGTGTTAAATATTGTTTAGTTAATTATTGTATTAATCAATTATTGTGGTTTATGATTTAAAAAGATGTACTGTAGTTTCTTTTGTGGTATAGTGTTGTAAGACAAAGCGCGGCGTTGAGTTCCGCCACTTAACACGCAATTTGTCTTGATTTGGTTCTCTTTGACTACCCCGCTATGCGGGATAAAGCTATTTTTATGGTAACTCAGAGACAACAATTTAACAGTTAAAATTCTACATTTTTCTTATAGAACGAGTACTACTACTAATTGAATTTTTTTTTAAATTTCCGGCCAGTTCGCTTGTAGATGGTTTTCCCTTTGTCTCTCTTTAAGTATATTCGCACGGATATAATGCTTCTGTTACTCATTGAGTAGCTAAACATATAACGTACAGCCGTAACTACTGGGCTTTGAGAAATGTAATTTGATATGTAGGTTTCTTGGGGAGTAGACGGAAGTAATAAAAGAGGATTATCCAAAAGTTCTATGAAAACGGGAAAGAATATGTTTCTTGTTTAGCAAACAGCAGTATGAAAAATATTTTTTTCTTTTTTTTTTAACTTTACGCTTTAACCCGCATATAGCAGGGTAGGCAGAGGAAACCAGAGAACCTAGCGTTAAGACACTACATTCTCTTAAACGCCTGTCGTGACGCAGAGGCACAAGCGTGCGAATGTAAGCGCGACAGGTTGTGGATTCGATTCCCACTCCAGGAAATGTAACTTTAGTATTTTCATTTCTTGGGTTTGGTAACAAGGCAAAGCGCGGCGTTGAGTTCCTCAATTCGGCGGAAAGTGGGGAACGGAATATGAAAAATATAAATTAAAATAATATGGAAAGTGTCATAACGTCTAAATTATCGGTATTTTATCCATATAGATTAAGATTCCATGAACCGCCAGACTTACCTCATAGTATAAAAGCTGAAAATTTCTCTGTTAGTGTATCTGACAGAGGTAAGAACGGTCAGCAAGTATGGAATTTGAGGTGTGTGCTTCAGGAGATAATAGATAAATAGTAAAGGTGCATAAAATAGTACCTCAATTACCTCATAGTACAAAAGCTCAATTTTTTCACATAAAGCTCTATATTTTCTGCGTAATTATATTAGAAATCACGTCACCCATTGCCAGACTCTTAGTGTGGTTGCAACCACCTACAAGGGACTCTTAAACTTTACAACAAATCATCAATTTTAATTTACCTTAGAAATTAAAAACCCTAATCATTTTAAGCTCACCACATAATAGATGACGAAACTCAACGCCGCGTAATGCTGGACAGAAATGTTAATATATTTATATGCAAACATTCCGCTTAAATTCTCCGCTCCGTCTCTAATTCGGGCGAAAATTGAAAGTGGAGTGTCGTGTCACTAGTATCTATCTGATTGCTGTTATACGGGTATGTTATACGGAATGAAGCGTGAAAATTGACCTAACAAGCATCTCGTGTTTAATCCAGTCCAGCTGATCATGATAAATACATTGATAAATAATATTTTTAGTCTAAAATAACTGCAACCGCAAATGTTTGTGGGTTGGATGTTTCTCCAGACGTGGCTTCCCATTTTGAGAAACATCGGGTATATTGGAAATCATATTAATTTCCCAGGTCTAGTAAAAAAAAATTGAACAGAGTTCCTCCACTCAACACGCAAGGATTTTAATACTTACGCAAGGATAGAACAAAGTGTCCTACCTACCTACCTTACTTCACGCTTTATCCCTAGCGGGGTAGTTAGAGAGAACGGAGCTGCGCTGGGCGGTCCCTGCATACCTCTTCGCCCCGTCCACAGTCATTAACCTCTTTCATGCAATGATTCGGGGGTCCTCATGCTTCAAATTGTCCTAACAATAGATTATTTCTACCTACCCTGCTATACAGAAAAACTGTGAAGTAGAATATAAATTATTGAACGTAGCGAAATCTGAGGTCAATTAAGCTTACCAAGCTACATTTTAATTTTAGTTCGATGAGAACGTATAGATTAATTGGCACGAACAGATTCCAAGATGGGTCAAATTTTACTACGTTCAGCTTTTTTAAGCTTTATACTTTTTCCGGGTATAGCTACTCTACTCAAGGAGAACCTAATGTAAATTATACTCGCTCTCTACTTTCCGCCTAAAATCAAGACAATGCGTATTGACTGGCGAAAATTAACGTCGCATTATGTCTTACTCTATTCTATTTTTATACTATTTTAAATATTAATCACATCTCAAATGAATAACACTTTCAAAACCAATACATACCTACATAGCTTCACGCTGTATCCCGCATATAGCAGAGTAGGCAGCCGTTCCCCACTTTCCGCCGAATTGAGGCATTGCGTGCTGAATGGCGGAACTCAACGCCGCGCTTTGCCTTGTTACCAAACCCAGGTAAGGAAAAATTCAATTTTCTGGAGTGGGAATCGAACCCACAACCTGTCGCGTTTACAGTTACACGCTTGTGCCTCTGCGCCACGACAGGCGTTTCTTTCGACAGGACTTTCAAAATTAATAAAATCCTTAACACTCAATAACCGCTCTATTTTAATTCTATTACTTTTCCCGTATAAATTTCCTACTGTCAAAGGGAACAGCTATAAAATCACAAGTCGTAACGGATAACCCGATAAGTTTATTATGCTTCATAGTAATTTTATTGTGAATTTCAAAGAGAAATATCGAACACGAAGGCTCTCTGACCTACTTGCTGAGTTCAGTTATTGACAGCATTAAATATTTATAGTTATAGTAAAATCTATAACAACATTTGCAAGTACATTCGGATTTCATGGGAAAACCAAGGAGTATAATGATAAATCATACCGTTTTTTCCTTCCAGATGTTCGTGCAAAATAAATTGAACAAACCCAATTTTAATTTTTGAGAAAATAGACTGTGGAAGCTTTTAATTCATAAATGCATGCATTGTTGAGACATGACGTCCTTAATACAAGCCAGTTCCCAAGCTGATCCAAAACAACTACCGATCGCGTTTTATTGAAGCCCAAGCACATTCTACACTACATTTGGGGGACGCAAATCATAACATCTACATCCACTGTCCTCTAGCTGAGCTCCACTGGAATAAATGTAAGCACTACAAACAAAGTACGCAAGCTAAAGTTCGTGTCTCCTAGACGACGCCCTTGCGACTTGTTGAATCTCTTTGCTGACTTCTTCTGAAAGGTGGTCAAGCTAAAACTAGACTCGTCTAAATCGGTCTCCCAAATAAGAGAACAAGTGAAAGTAGCACAATCTTAACCTAATACACAAATAAACATTGATTTTACTTTTTTTACAGTTTCACGCTATTTCCCACGGGGTTTTATAGCAAGGTATTATAGTGGTGAGGGGTGATAAATTTAGTTAGGCAAGTCGGTAAATTAAGGGAAGCCGATGTATATTTAGGGAAGCCGGTATAGGATGTCAAGGTATTTAGTTTATTTCACTATCGAATTTTGGCGATGACCTCTTTATTTTAGGTCTACTATATAAGATGTCAGAGCTTCTTTTTTTGCAATTTTATGCCCAATATTTTCATGGCGAGCTTTTTTTTTAAGGTCTCATACTTGTACTTTGAAAAGTTAGGCAAGCCGGTGGGAATCGAGTAGTATGGACGCCTCGCCACTGCAAGATACTCAGAATCGTGTTAAAACATTGTCCAAACACTACATTCTCTACTTTTCGTCCGAAATTAAGACATTGAGTATTAGGCACCGAAAAGTTTTAGTTGGGAATGGTTGTTTACTTTACCAGAAATATTTCGAAAAAATATCCAAATCGCTTATCAACATACAATTGTTTGTATTAATATAATACTAAGGTACTACATAAAAATGCTTCTCATAAACAGTCACCATCATAGTCACGAGTATTGTAGAGCTTATTCATGTTACAGACTTTATTTATAGTGTGGTTTTAAAGCATTCAGAATTGAAATTATAATTTTAATACGTATTACATAATAATAAGAATTTGAAAAAAATATTGAAATGAATTAAAATAATGATAAAAAGAGAGTTTCGGATTAAAAAAGTATAGTAGTCCCTACTATACTTCTTTAATCCGAAACTCTCTTTTTCATTAATTTTATATCAGAGAGAACCTAGAGTTAAGACACTCTTTCGACATTCTTCGCTTTCTGCCCGAAATCAAGTCAATGCATGTTGTGTGCGGAATTTAATACCGCGATTTGCCTTACTAGAGCGAGAAAATGAATGTAATTTAAATATCATTCAGTCGAGTGAAAATGGAATCCGCAACCATCGCGCTTACAGTTAGACGCTGTCGAACTACTGTGCCATGATGGCCTCAGGTTAAAATATATACATACATAGTTTCACGCTGTATCCCGCATATAGCAAGTTAGGCAGAGGAAACCTAGTGTTAAGACACTCCGTTCCTCACTTTCCGCCGAATGGAGTCATTGCGTGCTGAGTGGCGGAACTCAACGCCACGTTTTGCCTTGTTACCAAATCCACAACCTGTCGCGTTTACAGTTTACAGTTAAAATATTTATATTACATATACCTTTAAGTAAAGTAACATACACGTTGCCCTAGCAACGCGTTACCCAAGCAACGCGCATTTTACGCGTCAAGGGTTAAACTAGTACTAAATATTCCCTCAAGATTTGCAGACAATTTTCGCAGCTAGCAACCTAACTACAACACTAAGGTCTAAAATAAGCTTATATTTTTACTCTTATTAATAATTTCTCTATAGAATTTTATATCGACTTTTATTAAGTACAAAATTCTAAGAACAAATTCATTTCCTGAGAGATTTTAAAGTTTTGCTTCGAGCGAGTCTCAAGATTGCAGCTTGTCGAGTATTTGCTGGCGGTTTCACTTTATTAAATTGAAGCCTTAATACAATGTTACAGTATTATTTAAAAAGTTATTATTATTATTAAAAATAAACGCGAAAGGTTGTGGGTTCGATTCCCACTCCAGGAAATGGAATTTTTCATTTCCAGGGTTTGGTAACAAGGCAAAGCGCGGCGTTGAGTTCCGCCACTCAACACGCAATGCCTAAATTCGGCGGAAAGTGGGGCACGGAGTGTCTTAACACTAGGTTCCCTCTGCCTACCCTGCTATATGCGGGATACAGCGTAAAGCTATGTATGTATGTATGTATTAAAAATAATCAAAATATACTATGTAAGAGAATTATAGAATAAACTGTAATATTAATATTGGTGCAGTGGATTGGCATCTGACTAAAACGCGATTGTTTGTGGGTTCGATTCCCATTTGAGGGAAATATTCGTTTTTTTTTCGGTCTGATAAGATAAATCAGATCGTTGAGTTTCGCCATTCAATATGCAATATCTCAAATTCGGGCGGAAAGTGAAGAACGGAGTGCAGTGGTGAGGGGTGCAAATTTTAGTTAGGCAAGCCGGTTAATTAAGGGAAGCCGATGTATATTTAGGGAAGCCGGTATATATTTTTAGAGAAACCAGTAATTTTTAGGTAAGTCGATATATTTAGGGTAACCAGTATAGGATATCAAAGTACTTAGTAATTTTTAGGTCTATAAGATGTCAGGGCTTGTTTTTTTTTGCAATTTTATGCCCAATATTTTTCTGGCGACTCTTTTTTTTAGCTCTCACACTTTGTTTGACTATGTGTTTTCGAGCTCCACATTTCAGTGACAGAGCTTGAGCTAAGCTTTTTTTTTAGGTCTCATACTTGTACTTTGAAAAGTTAGGCAAGCCGATGGGAATCGAGTTGTATGGACGCCTCGCCACTGACGGTGTCTTATCATTAGGTCCTCTCTACTACCACTGCATAGCATATGCAGAAAAAGTAAGAATAAGTGAAAATCTCTTTTAAAAAACTTTCTATACTTTTTTTTATCTTCACGCTGTATCCAGCATATAGCGGGGTAGGCAGAGGGAACCTGAGAACCTACTGTTAAGACACTCCGTTCTCTTACAACAATTCCGTTCCCCACTTTCCGCCTTGTTACCAAACCCAGGAAATGAAAATACTAACATTTCCTGGAGTGGGAATCGAACCCACAACCTGTCGCGTTTACAGTCGCACGCTTGTGCCTCTGCGTCACAACAGGCATTTCTTTACTTATTACCTCCATATATATCATTTACACATATAATATTATGTTACGAAGCACATTAGAGCCCGACATATTAAGTCGTGGCACGTAGGTTGCGGGCGTAGGAAGCCGGTGAAGTACAACATAGACGTCGCTAATTTTATACTATTAATTTTAGTTAGTTTACCTCAAATATGTTTATTTTTTGGTGAATTTAAATTTAATATATTTATTTAGAAAACAATCCACTATAGAGGTGAAATGAGATATAAATAAAAAATAATGTAGCCTTTAAATTATATTTAATTTTCTTCCTTTTATGTTAAGACATCGCGGCGTTGAGTTCCGCAACTCATCACGCTCGTCTCAGGAGAAATTGGAGAACAGTGTCTTAACTGTGAGTTATCTCTGTATGGCTTACTATGCGAAAAAAACGTAAAGCTAAAGTAATTATTACAGTAATCCTATGAAATTATGAATATTATGTGACAATAACAACATTTTTTACAATTCATCCTCATACACCAAAGCCAAACTACACGTATATTGATATTAAATACTTCGTACGTGGTTGGGTATTAAATATACTAAAGATATTTATTCGCCATATTTAGTCACCTGTCGTGGCGCAGAGGCACAAGCGTGCGACTGTAAACGCTACAGGTTGTGGGTTCGATTGCCACTCCAGGAAATGGAATTTTTCATTTCCTGGGTTTGGTAACAAGGTAAAGCGCGGCGTTGAGTTCCGCCACTCAGTCCACAATGCCTCAATTCGGCGGAAAATGTGGAACGGAGTAACTTAACACTAGATTTTCTCTGCCTACCCTGCCATATGCGAGATACAGCGTGAAGCTATGAATGAATGATTTATTTCATTGTGCATACATTCTTAAATATCTTGTATGTTACAAAAATATTATGTTATGTTTCATGTAATACGTTACAATTCCGACCGTTTTAGAAATAATGATGTAAAAATATTTACGTACTTTTGGTTATATCTGCCTACCCTTCTACGTTGGACGCATGAAGATAAAAAAGAAATTAACATATGGAAATTAATAAAAATATATTACCTAGTCTCTTGCATTGTTATAGAGACACTATACTCTATGGAACCTTATAAGCTTTATTTATTCTTAAAAGCTTATTTCTAATATTAACAAAACGAAAAATTTTAATATATTTATGTACTACCTGTAGTGGCGCAGAGGCACAAGCGTGCGACTGTAAGCGCGATAGGTTGTGGGTTCGATTCCCACTCCAGCAAATGGAATTTTTCATTTCCTGGGTTTAGTAATAAGGCAAAGCGCGACGTTGAGTTCCGCCACTCAGCACGCAATGCCTCAATTCGGCGGAAAGTGGGGAACAGAATTGTTGTAAGAGAACGGAGTGTCTTAACACTAGGTTCTCAGGTTCACTCTGCTTACCCTGACACAAATACAAATATTTATGTAAAATTTTATCAAAATCTGTTCAGCAGTTTTGCTGTGAAATAGTAGCAGATATTAAATTAAGAATCAATAATAAAAGCTTAGTTTACAATGTTAGTATGGATTGTATGACTTGCAAATATATAAAATAATAGTATTAAATGTCAAGGGAGTAAAATATGTATTATACTAAGAACACTATGAGCATACAAAATATTTTTTATATATCTCGAGAATTTTTTGACGTAGATAAGGAACTTTGAGGCTTGTCGTGCAAAGGCACTAGGGTGCAACTGTAAACGGGAAAGGTTGTAGGTTCGATTTCAACTCCAGGAAATGAAAATAATAAATAATATTTAGTATTTTCATTATCCTTGCTCTGATAACAAGACAAGGCACGGCACTGAGTTCGGCCACTCAACCAATACCTCAATTCGGCGGAAAGTGGGGAACGGAAATTTTAAAATAGAACGGAGTGTTTTAACACTAGGTTTTCTAGTTCCCTCTTCCTACCCTGCTTCGTGCGTAAAGCTAAAAAAAACATAAAGAACTTGAGATAAATGACTTTGTTCTCAATATGACTATTGGACTATAGACGTTTTGACCACCTGAATGTAGAAATATCAAAGTAACTCTTAAATCGATACTTTTAAAAGTCTTTAATCTCTATGTAACATTATTGGAATTGCTATTTTTGCAAACCATACCAAGAAATCGAAATAGACATTTCATGAAATGTTAAGTGAGCGGAAACACAAATTAAGTTATCGAAATATAAATACTTTCAAGTAGAATTTAAATCAATGTGACAGTGTTGTATAAATAGTGAAAAAAGCAATAAGTCAGAATAACGAAAAAAGAATACTGACTTTAGATAAAATGCGTTAAAAACTAATATTAGCGCCTGACGTGGCGCAGAGGCACAAGCGTGCGACTGTAAACGCGACAGGTTGTGGGTTCGATTCCCACTCCAGGAAATGGAATTTTTCATTTCCTGGGTTTGGTAATAATAAGGCAGAGCACGGCGATAAGTTCACGCCGCTCAGCACACAATGCCACAATTCGGTGAAGAGTGGAGACGGAGTGTCTTAACTCTGGGTTCCCTCTACCTATCCTGCTATAAACAGAGTAAATCGTGAACCTATGTATGTCTTAAAAACCAATATTATTAATGAATAGCTCAAACAATCACTTTTTCAAAATTCAGATTTTAACTAAATCAATAGCTATCACCAAAATTGTTTCACCCAATAAAAATTACCGCATATACAAGAAATACACATAAGAAAAACAGTCAAACTGATAATCTTCTTTATTTGAAGCGGGTTAAATACATTATTAACGTGAATACATACGTAATTATCAATCAATCAAAACAAAGCTTGACACACAATAGCAACTAAATATGATCATTTTAGTAGAACTATGCATATATATTACATATATAATTATACGTACTAAATATATACTACAAGTGCATGTGTTTAATTAGACTCATTGATCGGAATTGATCAAAGCCTTTGTATAAGATAGGTTCACATATATTTATGTATACATACATACATTTTTTTTTTTTTTTATGGATTACTGATGGCATTCTACTATTATGATATTAAGTACCAATTATCAGTCGAAATTTGGCTGGCGTAAGATTTCATAACATTTGTCATTTCTCTTTGTTTCTTACACATCTTTTCCGTGTATTGATACTGTAAACATGCAATTTCTCATACTGTAAATTAGTCTCTTTCTAACTGATCAACCCTCCTTCATGTGTTCTCCATACAACGTGACATTGGCGTGATTTATGCTCAACTGGCACGTTCAGAAATATAACAATTAAAGAACTGAATTATATCTTTTTTCTAATTACACAAAATTCCCGGTGGAAATTGGCGAGCAGGTGTTTGTCACTAGAGTTTACTTCTACTATGGAGGATAAAGCATGAAGCTCTAAAACCTTTATCAATTGTAGGGTATTGTAAATTTTTATAAGGAATTATCGTTGCAGGTTTTAAGCCCTATTTATATAGCTCGATAAAGAACGTACTCGTATATCTAAATTGGCTAGAGCGGTTGAGTGGATTCAAAAGAGACGGAGATTGAATCCTATTACGTTTAAATTTAGCACCTGTGTGTTAATCACACGGTTTATATATTTAGCTTATACTTTATTGTAGTGTAAAAGATACATTACGATGTAGTTTTTCGTAAAGACTTGCTAACATCATCAAAAAAACCGTCGTGGCGCAGTGGAACAACGTCTGAGCTGCAAACGCTATTGGTTATGGGTTCGATTTCACGGAGTGTTTAAAATTAGGGTCTCTCTGACTACTTTCATGTTCTTGTAACGCCTGAGGCAGGCTGTAGCGGCGCGAGGCAGAAGGACCGCCTGATGGTAAGTGGTTACCTTCGCCCATGAACATCTACAACACAAAGAGATGTACTAGATGCGTTGCCAACCTAGAGGGATACAGATGGAAAGGGAGGGATAGTAGTAGTCACGCTATCGGAACCACCACACATTTGGGAAAAGAATAGATTGGGAAAAGGGGAAAACCCTAGCTTACATGCCATCGAACCAGGTATCATAAGATATTTGGCGGTTCGTCTTTGACGTAGTGGTCATGAGCCAGACCGGAGGACGAACCTCTGCAAAAAATATATATATGTATGAAGATAAGTATGTTATATGAAGAAATTTATTTTGGGGTGGTTTGCACTGCTTCCGCTTCGTAAAGTGTCGTACTAAGTTTCACTATGAATAAGGTTTCCTGTAGAATTACTTTTAGTGATAAGGCCGCCTTTTGCCCTAACTTTTTCTGTATGTTATCTTGTTTATTTTTTATTTGTTGCAATAAAGAGTTTTCTTATTATTATTATATATTATTTTTTCCCATTCCACCCATCCCTTTCCCCAAAATGTAGTGGTTCCGAGAACGGAATACTACATTGTCCTCCTCTTCCATCTGTATCCTCTGGGTTGGCTTAACCCATCTAACTTTTATCTCTGGTGTTGTAGATGTTCATGGAGCGAGGTATCCACTACTGCATCAGGTAGTCCTTCTCGTTTGCCATCCGTTATCCATAAATAAATATATTATAAAATTTCGTTCCGTTCAGTAGTTTTCGTAAAAAGTAACAAACATCCATCCTCATAAAGATTTATAATATTATTAAGATTTTGAAGGAGTTAAGAGTGCCTGGCAGTGGCGAGGGGTGAAAATTTTAGTTAGGCAAGCGGGTAAATTTAGAAGCCGGTACATACTCGTATTTAGGGAAATTGGTAGATATATTTAGGAAGCCGGTATAAGATGTGAAGGTATTTAGTAATTTCTTCTATCGAATATTGGTGATGACATTTTTTAAGGGTGTTTAAGATGTCAGAGCTTTTTTACCCAATATTTGAATTTTATACCCAATATTTTCCCGGTGACTTTGTTTTTTTGCAAACTTCATTACAATTCGAGCTCCACATTTTTCTATCGACCATTTTCTTAGGTCTCATACTTGTATTTAAAAAAAATTGGCAAGCCGGTGGAAACCGAGTTGTATGAACGCCTCGCCACTGTGTGCCTAGTATGTGTAGGTGTTATTTAAAAAGCGCGAGTTCAATAAGTTCCACTTCCATCACGTCCGAGTCATTTCACTGAGGAATGCGTGAAAACCGCGAATTACTAGAATACATGATCTAATACTGTTTACAATGACGTCACACCTCTATTTCAAGACCAACGTTTATTTTATACCTCTAGTTTACAAATTCAAATGTTATATATAGATGCTTTCAGTGGCTATTTGTGGTTTTATATCCGTGACTAAGTTTATTACTCCAAAACATAATTTAAATTTATTTTTATCTATTTACGTATTAACAAGCTAATTATTTTATTTTTATAATTTATTATTTTATTTTCTCTTATATTAAGTTTTATAATTTTGTTTTATGTTCTTATTCTAGCTTCACGCTGTATCCTGCATAGAGCAGGGTAGGCAGAGGAAACCAGAGAACCAAGCGTTAAGACACTCCGTTCTCTTTTAATATTTCCATTCCCCACTTTTCGCCGAATTGAGGCATTGCGTGCTGAGTGGTCGAATTCAACGCTGCGCTTTGCCTTGTTATCAAACCCAGGAAATGAAAAATTCCATTTCCTGGAGTGAAAATCGAACCCACAACCTGTCGCGTTTACAGTCGCACGCTTGTGCCTCTGCGCCACGACAGGCGTTTCTTAGTTCTTCACGTTTCACTTTTAATTTTTTTTATTTTTAATATATTGTCGTTTGACGCGTGGACATTTTCTTCAACGGTTTAATTTGTCTTACCATAGTAGGC
>JAKGSA010001443.1:0-62773 GCA_033558755.1 Philaethria dido
ACATGCCATCGAACCGGAACACATCATAAGATATTTGGCGGTTCGTCTTTGACATGATAGTGGTCGCGAGCCAGACGGAGGACGAATCTCCTACCACCAAACAAAACATTTTACAAAACATTTTTCAGGTGCTTTTATTGTGACATGGTTTGAAGAAATCATTTTAATTTACCGAGCATTAAAACACAGTGTAAGCAAGGTTCAGATGAGAGAATACAATTATACATTGTATGAAAGTTTTATTGTTACATAATATTTATAATAAACATACAAATATATTGAAAGTGGGGAACGGATTTGTTAAAAGAGAACGGAGTGTCTTAACACTAGGTTCTCAGTTTCCCTGTGCCTACCCTGCTTTTTTTTTTTTTTTGACACTCCCACATTCTACCTGATGTGCCCCCGCGATTTGATACGGGCGACACAACTGTTTGTCATATTTGATTGTGTGTGCCTACCCTGCTATATGCGGGATACAGCGTGAAGTTAAAAAAAAAAAAAACATACAAATATTAAAGTTCCCCGAAACAATTTTGTCGACGCATTATTTCCAGAGTTGTATTTTGTTTTTTTTTGAAGGTCTACAAGGTACAAGGTCGATTACCTTTCTTTCCCTGCCATTGTATCCTGTACAAAAAAATAAAACCTAGAAATCATTGCCAAGGAACAGATCAAAATTAATTTATGTGTTACCGCATAACTTCTCTGGGTGAACCAAAATTTTATGATTTTTTTATATGATCTAATAAACAGTTTTTGAGTTATTCGTAATAATTTTAAGTTTTAGTGCGTTTTCTTTGAAGTCATTTATCTTTTTTGTTCAAATTTTAATTATATTGTTAATGTATTCAAATATTTACATTGTTAATATATTTAAATATTTTTTCGAACCGCCAAACATATTATTATGTGTTCCGGTTCGATGGCATGTAAACCAGGTTTTCTCCTTTCCCACCCATCCTTTCCCCAAAATGTGGTGGTTTCCATGGCGGACTACTACATTGCCCTCCCCTTCCATCTGTATCCACTAGGTTGACAACGCATCTACAACATCTCTGGTGTTGTAGATGTTCATGGGCGTTGGTAGCCACTCACCATCAGGTGGTCGTTCTGCTCGTTTGCCATCCGTTATTCATAAAAAAAGAAACATTAAAACTGTAATCAAATTGTTTGCTAATCAACTTGTCTCTATTATAGTATTTACATTGAGCTTGGCATATAAAAGGCTGACTTTGCTGCTGACTTTGACTTCCAGCTCTTAAGCGGAATACGAAAAGTTGGCTTTGGCTTTGAAACTAAAAACCAACTCGATAGTTGCGCTTGGGATTATTCCAAAGCCGAACAAACTTTAAGAATAAACAAACTAAATATTATAATAATAACAAAACATACAAAAATTATAAATTACTATTACTTTATAATGTAAAAAATATTTAGAACCTACAAAAACAAACTATTGTTATCATTAATTGAGATCAACTTTATCTAGCTTTAAATTAGAAATTGTATTTTATATTCTATTTAGTAGTGTTTCGATGAACGTAAATGTGATAAAAGAGTAATATCATTACGAAAAAAGTGCAGAAACAATTTCAAACAAATTATTCTTTTTTTTTAACTTCGCGCTGTATTCCGCATATAGCAGAATAAACAAAGTTAACCAAAAAAAAGGACGAGAACCTAGTGTTAAGGCATTGCGTGCTGAGTGGCGGAACTCAATACCGCGCTTTGCCTTGTTACCAGAGCGAGGAAATGAAAATACTAAATATATAAATGCATAATATTTTCACTTCCTGGAGTGGAAAACGAACCCATAACCTGTTGTTTTTACAGTCGCACACTTAGGCCTCTGCGCTACGACAGACTTGAATTATTCATTTTCCTTTTTAAACAATCACTCAATTCAAATAAAAAGCAATTTCAAGCCAACAGTCAATTCAGAAAATTAATTAATTTAATCTTAGCATATTATATAAGCCTTTAAGCGCTATATATGAAAATGAAGGCTTCGAATGAACATTAAACATTGTTACTGTATCCACTTATAATTGAAAATGTCATGGACTGAAACAAATGATTTCCAATTTGGTTAAATCAATCGTTAGGGTGAACTAAATGCGTGTCGTGCATATTTAGTTAGTGGACGTGATTGCGTAGATTTGTATTGCTTATAATAATATTAGTAGATTGTATATACAATGAAAATTGTTATATTAATTGGTATTGTATACTAGAATTTGATATGCAGATCCACACTTAGTGAGTTGTATGTTGTGTTTAATTCGATTGATCATTTTTTTGTAAATCAGACAAAATCGACAAACAAATTTTATTGTATTTTTATAAGTATCTAATTTTAAGAAATTTTATACCGAATTTATATTGATCGGCCGCAGAAAAAAGTCATGGCTTAGGAACATCCGCGAATGGACGGGAATCAAAAGCGCTGTAGAGCTATTCCATGCTGCCAGGAATAGGACTGAATATGCGAAGCTGACTGCCAACCTTTACTAGTTGGAGAGGCACTAAAAGAAGAAGAAGAAGTAAGTAGGATATTAAACAAGACCAGTGGTCGAAATTATAAACTTTACACATACAAATAAGAACATAAAGAACAAACATATCTAAAAATTTTAAAAGATCAAAAAGCAAATTATACTATTATAGTAAAATTTAAGATAAAATGGAGTAAACATGAAATTATCTGAAAACTGATGAAAATGACATCTATTTCAGAAGCTCTTGAATTTCACTTGTAAGTAAATATGTTATGGAATATTATTAACTTTAATACTTCCTATGACCCGATGGGGCTTTAATTATAAAACCATATTTTAGTAGGTTCTCTGGTTCTCTGGTTCCCTCCTATATGCGGGATACAGCATGAAGTAAAAAAAGATAGTAATTTGCATTATCAAATCCATATTTACGATTATATCTAGGTTTCAACAAACAACACAGTAAGTGGCGGCACTGATTGTAGATCTATTCGCTTGACAGTTCACAATGTGGACGTTTCCCACTTTGTTATCCGCGAAGCGTGGTGCTGACGGAAGAAAAATGAGTGAAGTGAGTGCAACAGATGTACGAATTTTCTTCGTGATTATAGTGTAAAATAGAAATCTTATTTTTCTACAAATAATAAATAAATATATATATTTAATTATTTACAGTTGTCTTGACAACAAACTTGCGACAAATGTATCAGGGGATTCAGTTATTTTACTTCAATTTTATTTAAATGAGTTTTTCATTTTTAAAATTTTTAAGAATCATACTAATCACTATTATAAAATGTAAAAGTTTCTGAGATTTTTGTATATACAAGCAGTACTTACTAAACAGATTTAGTTGAAGCTTTGAAATAGTATAGTTTATACATCTGAACAACAGATAGACTACGATATAGTTTTTTTATCAATTTAGGGATAGAATGATAATTAATAGGTGTGCTTAAAATATTTTTATTTAATTAGATGCTAACTGTACTACAAAAATAAAATGTTTATGGTATAATCTCAAGATACCGAGGTTTGGTTCACTTACAAATGCTTGTCTGTGCTTAGAAGCCTCTATTTTAGATTCTCTACCGCACATGAAATGAATAATTCAGTAGTACCGTTCAGTTCTTATAAATGCATTAAAACTTCCACGTACAACTTTTTAGTATATTTTGCTATTTTTCTAAATATGTTAAAGGAATAAATGCCTTATAAAACACCATTTAATATATTCAAATCTTAACTTGCCGAAATGATGCTTGGCCTTTTGCCTGATGATCATGAAAGGAGCAAAATAATAAGACCTCATTTCTTAGTTTTGTAAGATTTTCTAATAATTAACATTGTGTTTCCCCCAACAATCAATCTATCAATGATAATTCTTAAAGAAAAGACTTTCCTTAGCTTTTAAAATCTGAAGGAATATGAGACATTTAAATTGCATATATCTGTAAATATAATGTATATTTCGACATTTTTGTATGAAATGAAAAATAGTCATTTACTTATTCTATCGAAATATAGAAGCCATATTTTATGGTTTTGCACACATATATGACTAGTTACAAACAATGTTGATCGTGTAAACTTTATGACCACCTGTAATACTCGTATTTTCATATCTCACTTCCGTAGTTTTTCGACTGTTATATTAGGAAATATTAATAAATAAAATTTAATATTTTCATTTTTCACTCGCTCTAGAAACAAAGCAAAGCGCTGACGTTGAGTTCACCAGCTTTCAGCACGCAAAAACTCAATTCGTCGGAAAGTGGGGTTCGGAAACATTAAAAGAGAACGGAATGTCTTAACACTAGGTTCTCTGGTTCCCTCTGCCTACCCTGCTATGTGCAGGAAACAGTATGAAGCTAAAAGAAAAGAGATAACTACAGCTTGTCAACTTGATATATCTATGCAAATTATTGGCGGTTAGTTAGATAGATTAGTTTTGTGTATGTTGTTATGCGCATATTTTATTATTATAATACGCACATTACAAATGCTGCAGGAAACTTTGCACGTTAATGAAGGTTTAGTTTCTGCTTAGTAACCTCAAATGTCTACCGTATATAATAACTTTATTAGGTAGTTATTTCAGAATATGATGGGTTTCGGATTCATATCCAAATCGAATATATATTTTTATATATATAGATATTCATATAATTGTTTTGGATTGCTTTTCGATTTTTTTTAATATAATGCTTTATCCCATATATATTTATAGCACAATAGGGTAGTCAGAGCGAAATTTTATGTCAAGGCACTTTCCCCTTTCCATTGGAATTCAAGACATTGTGTGTAGAGTGACGGAACTCAACGTCGTGTCCTAAACGTAATGATTCCCCCAAAAGGGAATTGAACCAAAAATCATCGCGTTTACAGTCAAAGGCTGTCCAACACCGTTTTTTTTTATTATATTTTTTTATATCGCTTGAAAAGAAAACGTTGCATTCCATTATCCATGTTTACGTAGCTAGGTAGCGGAATGAAACGTAGATGCTAAACTGCTAACAACATATTGATAAATCTGCCTATTACGCAAAATATGATAGACACATTTACTATATTTTACATTTGAATAGAAGAAATAAAGAATGGTCTAAGTACCAAAAAATTCGTTTTGTTTTTATTGTTTTATCATGTAATATGTTCTGTCTTAGTCGATATAGACTTCAAAGAAAATGCACTAAAAAGTACTATTCTTGCGAATAACTCAAAAACCACTTACCGATCTTAACTATTTTTAAATGGGACCACATCAGAAGCAGCTATCATATAAAAAAGTATTATTAAAATCGGTTCACCCAGCAAATACAGTCGAATTGATTAACTTCACGCTGTATCCCGCATATAGCAGGGTAGGCAGAGGGAACCTGAGAACCTAATGTTAAGACACTCCGTTCTCGTACAACAATTCCGTTCCCCACTTTCCGCCGAATTGAGGCATTGCGTGCTGAGTGGCAGAACTCAACGCCGCGCTTTGCCTTGTTACCAAACCCAGAAAATTAAAATACTAAAATATCCTGGAGTGGGAATTGAACCCACAGCCTGTCGCGTTTACAGTCGCACGCTTGTGCCTCTGCGCCACGACAGTCTTGGAACTGATAACCTCTTTTTTTAAGTCGGGTTAAAATAATCATTTCAATTATACTGCGCTTAATTTATTTGAAAACACTTTATAGCAAATAATTTAAATATTAATATTCATTTATGTAACGTTTAAAGTAAAGATACCTTAACTAATAACAAAGTAACAACTTTAATCTAACTCGCTTATAACACCGGAATGAAATTTAGTGAGTTCTTCAATTTCAAAGTTAAGGTCAATCAACATTTTGTATTTTAAGTGAATATTTTTATTATATAAGTAAAAAAACAAAGCAAAAATAAGGCACGATGTAATCCGCATAGCAGGGTTCTTACCCTGGGTTCTCTTGAGAACCTGGCGTCGACACTCTCTGTTCTCCGCTTTCTATCAGAATTTGAGACATTTCGTGTTAAGTGGTGGAACTCAACGCCGCGCTTTTGTTGCCAGACCGGAAAAAATAAAATCATTTGAATATAATCATTCCCTCGAGTTTCAGACGCTGTCCCACTGCGCCACTGTGGCCTCTTCTACAAAAGTACAATTTTTAATATCTCGCCAATAGCTATTACATAGAGTTTCTAGGCTTAAACAATATACATATCTACATTTTTTAAGCTTTACGCTGTGTTCCGAATATCAGGGTAGACAGAGGAAATAGTGCTAAGACATATTCCGCCGAATTGAGGCATTGCGAGCTGAGTGGCGGAACTCAACGTCGCGTTTTGCCTTGTTACCAAACCCACGAAATGAAAATACTAAACTTATATATTTACATGTTTATGCTTAAAAGATAATTTAAACAAAATTTATAATTAATTTATTGTTGAATTATAATATTATTTATACAGAGAGGGTAGGTCCAATCAACACGCGGGCATATGATTTACTAAATACTCGTAATTTTAATTTTTCTGATCTTGTACGATGAAGCGCAGCGTAAAATTCCGCCACTTAATAATCAATGTCCTTCCGAACCAGTTCCGAAGTCACTTAGAAGACAAGGCCAAGTTGGCATCTAAAAAGCTGGGTGTGCTAAACAGAGCGAAGCGGTACTTCACACCGGGGCAAAGACTGCTACTTTATAAGTCACAAGTCTGGCCTCATATGGAGTACTGCTCTCATCTCTGGGCGGGATCACCAGCATACCAGCTTGGACCTTTTGACTCGGTTCAAAGACGAGCTGTGAGACTTGTCGATGATCCCACACTGACAAGCGGTATCGAGCACTTAAGTCTAAGGAGAGACTTTGCTTCCTTGTGCATGTTCTACCGCTTGTATAATGGGCTGTGTTTTGAAGAATTGTTTGACATGATGCCCACGGCTACTTTTCACCATCGCACCGCTCGCCATCGACAGGGAGTTCATGCTCACACTTTGGAGCCTGAATGGTCCCGAACAGTTCGATTTCAAAGGAACTTTCTTCCGCGGACTCTCCAATTGTGGAATGATCTCCCTGCCGAGGTTTTACCAGAGGGCTACAATATGGGGTTCTTCAAAAGGGGAATAAATAGGTTTTTGAAGGGTCGGCAACGCGTAAGTGATGCCCCTGGTGTTGCAAGCGTCCATAGGCCACGGTAACCACTTACCATCAGGTGGGCCGTGTGCCTTGTTGCCACCGTCGTGGTATAAAAAAAAAAATCAATGTCTAAAAATTGGACACAAAGTAAGGAGCAAAATGTCTTCTCAATGCCTACCTCGCTCTACGGGAGACATGTGATCACAATAAAATATAAATAAATAAATAAAAACTTGAATTAATTATATAGCTACATTGCATTAACTTGTAATATTGCAACGTAGTTATTTGTAACTTTGTTGATAAATAATTTAAATAATAATATGTGATTAGTTAGTACATTTATATTACGTATCTAATAACCATATTTTTTCTTTTCTTACTTTATCTTTCCTTAATAACATAAGGACAATTACCTATAAGATAAAAATAGAAGCTTTATCAAAAACAGTACTTTTATAAGTGGATTCTCTATTAACAGGAAATACAAGGCAAAAGTAATCATTTTGCTCTATATTTTGTAACTATGATAGCGTATTACGAGTAAGTTAGATTATCATTTTGTCCGGTTTCTCGTACGTTAATTTCGTACCGACAATTATTTCTTCTTAATTTTTACTTAATCATAATATTATACTAGGTACTAGGTAGAATTGAATCTAAGAAGTTGATAACCGATATACCTACCAGAAAAAAAACGATTTTAAAGTGTTTTCTCGCTCTCCAAACAAGAATATCATGCTACGAAAATATTCATTCATTGGATGTCAGGATAATAGTCAAAATAGTGTTGTAAGTACATTGTATACCGCACATAGCAGGGTAGGCAGAGGGAACCCGAGAACCTAGTGTTAAAACACTCGTTTAACATTGCCGTTCCCCATTTTCTGCCAAATTGAGGCATTGTGTGCTGAGTGGCGGAACTCATCCCCGCGTTTTGTCTTGTCACTACCTCTTAATATTTACATTTCTTGAAATGGAACCGAACCCACAACCTGTTGCGTTTACAGTTGCATACATGCTCCTCTGTGCCAATACAGGCCTCATTAGTTGATAAATTTAATATATACCTACATGAGAAGCAAACAAAAATGTATTTTGTTTTTATTTTAATAAAAAACATACATATATTACTTCTAATATCTTTAGTATATTATATAAGGCTTAAAATTATGTTTTATATGAAAGGTTTCGCTTCTACGAATACTACACGTAGCCTGTCGCTTGCAATTACTCTACACTTTGCAACGACGCTACGTAAACTCAAACTTTTAATCATTTTCACAACGTTTCACATAAAAAGTAACATTTAATTTCATATTAACACCAAAATAGCGCTGTTGGGAAACTCTGAATGCTTATAAATACAGTATAAGTGAGCGCGGTGTTGAGTTCCACCACCGAGTCCGCGCTAGATTCTTTCAATCTTAACTGAAAAATATCTACAATTTGTTGAGTAAAAATATAATAAGAACACACCACTGAATTTCTTTAAGTTTAATGTTATATTTGAATACAAAATTTAAGCTTCATTAGTCGAGCGATGGGGGCTTCGGGGAAGGCAATCGCTGAGCACTGCCTCAGACACGCCATCGCCAAACGTGATGACGCCGTCATGGGGGCAGTGATCAGCAAGCTTAGCGATATGAGACGTCCTGACAACTGTTTCACTTGCTTATAAATTTATAATAAAAAAAAAAAAAAAAAATATAAAACGTGGAGGAAAAAAAAAAATATTAAAAAAAAGAAGTAATATTTTTTATTTTCCACACTAAAAAAAAAAAAACAAACAAACAAAAGGCCCGGGCAAGTGCGAGCCCGTGGATGTAATCTAACTCAAAAAAAAAAAAAAAATACATAATGTTTTATATACTGCATGTGGCTAATTGTGGTGACTAATTTTATTTAATATAAAGTCAATATTTATATAGAATAAAAGGTTTGTATAGAAAAAAATATATTTTAGTAAGGGACAAAAGTCTACAAGGAAAAATGTCAACCCGCTGTCTTCGAATTCATAATAAATAGCAAAGAATGAAGAGTTGAGAAAAAACATTAAATTTCTCTTAAAAACTTATGTATACAAAGTTGGGCCTTATTATATAGCGCCTTATAACGCCTCATGTCGTGGCGCAGAGGCAAGTAGAGTGCTGAAGTTCATCATCAATACGGTCGCCTCCGTCTCTAAGGAGTGTAAAATTGAATTTTCCACGTGAAAGAATCGTATAAACAAACAGGGGAGTTCTCTGCCACCTTTGAGGCAGCGGAAGCCGGAAAAAAATGAAAGAAAAAACGGTGTTGCATGGTTGCAACTGAGCTGAAGTAGCAGAAAATACTCCCATTGAGTAGTAATGAGCTTTAATTCAGTTGCTGTAGTCTGATCTCTGAAGAGTTTTTATCGATTCTTATATGTTACCTTGGCAGAAAAATGAGCTTGAAAGCCTCCCATTTCATAGGTGCCTTTTTAAATTAAAAAATTAATAAGAGGAGTAAGTGGTCTATAAGAACGTGCATTCTTTTATAGTTTCTTTAACAATTTTTAAATTGAAAACGTCTTTAAGAAACTTATTTCAATGTAAGAGTGGAAATATTAATTGAAGCAAAAGTTGTAGGTTCGATATCTTATCAGAGGAATATTTATAATTGAGAAATTTTATTTTGTTTTGTACACGAAGTACGGTTTTTTTTTTTATGGATAACGGATGGCAAACGAGCAGAAGGACCACCTGATGGTAAGTGGATACCTTCGCCCATGAACATCTACAACACCAGAGATGTTGTAGATGCGTTGCCAACCTAGAGGATACAGATGGAAGTAGGAGGACAATGTAGTATTCGTTCTCGGAACCACAACATTTTTGGGGAAAGGATGGGTGGGGAATGGAAAACCTTGGCTTACATGCCATATCGAACCGAACACATCATAAGATATGTTTGGCGGTTCGTTCTTGACATGATAGTGGAGTCAGCGAGCCAGACGGAGGACGAACCTCCTACCACTCTAAAGACGGTGTCCATAGATATCCCAATAATTAAAAAGGTATGAAGTAATGAGCTTCCCCTCTCCCTAACTAAGCTAACTTAAGCTATTCTAAAAAAATGGATTAAATAAAAGTCAATGATTTTCTTTACAATTAAATTGGAATAACAAACAAAAAAGTCTGCGCAAAACAATCACCTACTCCAAAATTATCTTTTTCAACGTATATTTTTTATTTTTATTATTACCCCTTTAGGAATTTTTTTTTCTTCTTTATTCTACTTCTAGCGGAATTTAGTGTTTTGAATAGTTGTCTTTTTTGCAAAACGCTTATAAATATTTGATTCTCTCTGAAACATTATAGAGAAATAAACTTACTTTATTATACTTCAAATATAAACAGCTGATGTAGATAACAGTGAGTTTTGTTTGGTGGTAGGAGGTTCAACCTCCGTCTGGCTCTGCGACCACTATGTCAAAGACGAACCCCAAATATCTTATGATGTGTTCTGGTTCGATGGCATGTAAGCCAGGTTTTCCCATTCCCACCCATCCTTTCCCAAATGTGGTGGTTCCGAACGGAATAAATACTACAATGTCCTCCTCTCTTCCATCTGTATCCTCTAGGAGGCCTATAACGCACTCAAATATCTCTGGTGTGCTGTAGATGTTCATATGAAGGTATCCACTTACCATCAGTAGGTCCTTCAGGCTCAATGGGTTAATCCGCTATCCATAAAAAAAAAAAAAATAAAAAATAAAAAAAAAAAAAAGTTGAACACATATAGTTTGAAATAAAAATTATAAAAAATACATATACTGAAAACTTCTTGAATTCAAAAATTTGTATTATTTTAAAGTACTCACCCTGTTTTTAAACTCGTACATATGCATCTAGCTAGCACGTACTGGATCACTAGGTAAATTAAACTGAAGACCTCATCTAATGGAAAACCAAGTTTAATTAAGGTTGGCTCGGACTTCTAACAATATGTTTGATTACTAGTTTTGTTTAGCATGATATATTAATTCAATTTTGCATACAACTGCATAATATTTTCACTAGTCACATTCAGTCTTCTTTAAATTTGAAAAAGAAATTTTGGAAAAGTAAAAATACAAAACAATATATTTGAGAGATATCTGAGCTCTTATCCTTCATAAAATATGCTTACTCTTAATTATTTTTTAAGGTTTAATGCTCTTAAGTTATCCTAATTATAATGCGAAATTTTCGAATTTTTATTTAACTTGTTACACCCTTAACACAAGAATACATCTAGGACAAAACTTTAAAGCTAGCGCTCTTTGTATAGCTTTTATACATTGCTATTGTGAACTATATAGAGACTAAAATTTGTATGGATTTTACGTAATCTATAATAATATAAGTACTGCAATTGTAGTTAAAAAGCAGTTTGCAGATTTCATAATTTTTTTCAGGTTATATTGTACTTAAAGATACACATCTTAAAGTAAGAATATAATTTTCAAATATGTACATATATAAGTAAATATTTTTTTTACTATGACCCGCTACACAATCTAATGCGTTATTATCAGAAAATTGTTATTGAAATATGTTAGATTTAAGCATTACAAAAAAACTTTAAAATCCCTAAAAAATTTAGTTCAAAATTACACAAAAAGTTTACAACTTGAAAATAAACTATTTTATTTTATTTGTATCGGTTGCAATCAATAGATAGCTTATTCTATTGTATCCGCGTTCGTCTAGACGCCACGCGTCGTGAAAATGGAGATAAAATGTGTACCTATTTACTATCCACGATCTCGCCATACATTCAAATAGATTTATCCTTTAAGCAAAATCACTTAAAGAATTTTCTATACTTTTGAACTTGATCTTCCTACATGAGGTCGTTATAGCGCAGTGGGACTGCGTGTGACTGTAAAATACAAAGGTTGCGGGTTCAATCTTCACTCTGGTAACTGATTATGCTTAAATTATTTTAATTTTCCCGTTCTGGTTCAAGCATGAGGTTGAGTTTCGCCACTCAACAAACAGCGTCTCATATTCAGGCGGAAAGTGGAAGGGAGAGTGTCTTGACACAAGGTTTTCACTATCTTAAAATGCAGAAAAATTAAGCTGCTAACCTGTCTATATATTGTATCTGTTATAAAATATTCACATATATACATAGCTTTTCGCTGTATCCCGCATATAGCAGGGTAGGCGGAGGAAATCTAGTGTTAAGACACTCCGTTCTCCACTTTCCGCCGAATTGAGGCATTGCGTGCTGAGTGGCGGAACTCAACGCCGCGCTTTGCCTTGTTACCAAACCCAGGAAATGAAAAATTCGATGTCATTCAATTCCATTGTGCCACGACAATCGACGATATCAATTGAATATTTACAATTTTCTTAAATATATACATTTCCAATATACAAAAATATCGATTGTGTTATAAGTATATGGAACCAAAATATTAAATAGTCCCACTACACCACGATAACCTTGGCCTCTAATATAATGGTTAATTCTAGTAATCAATTATTATAAATCATAAAAATTAAAAGCTTAATTTATTCTTATAGTTCACAATCGTGTAATAAAATCCTATAAATTTTAATATCAGAGCTAACTGAGTACTATTTATTAGGTTCTATTTCGGTTTACTATAACTCTAAAGAATTTTACTCGTAGATAGTGATATTTCCTTTAATTCTTGAGATATAACAAAATTTTAGTACATCGTAAAGTTGAATTTAGATATTTGCAAGTTACGATACTTGGCTATGCGCCATGCACCCTTATAAAACCCTTATCTGTTAAATTTTATTGAAATGACTCGTATTGGAACTTGTATTTCATTAATATCGATTTTCAATAACTATATCTATTATCATAATTATTATTTTATTGTTAAGATCAATTATTTGAATAATATTTATCATAAGATACCTTTAAAGATATTGGCAGTATTTTTTGGTTCAATTCTCACCGGAGGGTATATTTGTGGTTAAAATATTTTCGTTTCTTTTGCATGGCTGGACAAAAATCATTCTTGGCTTCCATCACACTGCATGCGATATCAAAAAACCAGGGAATAGAATGACGCGAACAAAGCATTTTAAACTTCTGTTTACGAAACTTAAAAGGACTTGGGAGTATGAAATTTACCATAATTGAACTTTTATATAGAGATAAGTACAGAGCAAATATTTCACAAAAATTTTAGAAACACATCCAATTAATAAAAAAATAACATAACAATTACTATCAAATATTTTCCATATATTTTTCTATAAAGCATGTATATGTATCATATACGTTGGTACGGCAAAGCGTACTTTTAGCCTCAAAGGTAACTAAAACTAAGGTAACTAGTATTAATAAATTCTTCCTGCAAAAGAAGATACACATAGAACAAACTATAATGATGCTACACAAATTTCCTTTCGTGATTACTTCTTGAATGTACTAATAGAAATATATGAATATAATTAATTTATAACGTGTATAACTACAGATATATCCAACTATATACAATTGTGGTTCTAAATCATCTAATTTGCTGGGTTCGGTTAAGACAAAGTACGGCTTTGGGGTTGCCACCCATTCCTCCCTCAGAATGACCGGAAGTAAATACTGACCTAATTTATTACTATCTACTTTGTAAACATATGTAGATTGAAACAAGACCTGAAAATAATATAATATATAAATATAATGTACAAAGGTTAAAAATAAGTTGTATTGAAAGCTTAATATCTAGTTTACGAATACGAATAATTGGTATAATAAAATTTTATTAAAAAAAATAACTAAAAATAACTTTAATTGCAATGCGAACTGAGAAATAGAATATTCATTATCCTGCTCGTCCTCTGAAGGACATCAGGGCATTCAAGTTATGAAAATATTAACATCTGTTGATATCACAATATTTGTAAATTTTCAAAAAAAAAGGGACGAGACGAAATGGTGCAAAATGACATTGAATGATTGTCCTACGTTGATTGATTGATAAATACATGGTGAAAGGTGAAGGTGATAAAAGCATTTGAAAAATATTCGCCAATTCTGGGTAAGCATTTAGGCCATCGAGTCTCGTCGGTAGTTAGAGCTAGATTCGACTAAAAACCTTGTCAATTTACAAGCAAATGCTTTAAACGATGAATTTTAAAATATTAATAGAGGCTTCAGCATTGAGCCATTAATTGAAAAAAGTAGCGGTATAACGATACTCTATTGTATAGTACTTGTTATATTAACATGTGTTTCTTATTAGAGACCTTTTATATTCTTTTTTTTAAACTTCATACTGTATCCTTCACATAGCAGGATAGGCAGAGAAACCACCTGGGAAACTAGTGTTAAGACACTCCGCTCTATTAACATTTCCGTTTTTCACCTTTTGCCGAATCGAGGCATTGCGTTCTTAGTGGCGGAACTCAACGCCGCGCCTTGTTACTAGGGCGAGAACACTTATAATGCAATTTCTAGAAAAAAAAACTCAACATTTTTGCGTTGAGGAGAAATTAGTTACAAAATCTTAATTGCTCAACTTTTGCAAGTGCAAATTACGGACGACCTCTCGTAGCCGAACCGTCTATCAACCCGACTTGACCTAAATTACGCCACGTCCACATTAGGGTTTTAGACCTTATCCAAATATTTTAAGCTTAAAATCGCTTTTAGGTAATTAATTGATTTTAAATACTGGTATACATTTTTGCATACATCAAAATTACTGTAACTCATACAAAAGCAACCTACCCTGTCTGAGAATCGATTCGCTACTTCCAGCTTACCAACCACAGTGACAACTTATAACAAAATCAAAAACATGGACTGTTACTGCATAGGGTTATGTATATAATTTCTCTAAAACTGTTGCAAAAATAGCTGAAAGTATTTAATTAGACCTCACACCTCTATCGTCCACTATTTTCCCATTTGGCAAATACTTCGTACTAGGTGAGAAGAATATTGTCTAACCAAACCGAGTGAAGAAAAATATTATGAATAAGCTGTATCCCGCGACTTCGTTTCGATCTAAAATTCCATTTTCTTCCGTTTATTTTAAATTTCGAAAATATTACATGCCAAATTTCAATAGTGAGTAGTTTCGGCTGTACGTTATTAGTGTAAACTTGAATCCAACCCATTCAATAAATGTTGTACATACATTATTTCCCATGTACATATCAACTGCACTACGTCGTTGACAAAATCAAGCAAAAAGATTATTTTCCCTAAGTAACCACGTTATATTCTCTTTTTTGTACTCCAGTTTAAAAGGATTTTATAATCCTTACCCATCACCCACCTGGATTACCTTATGGTATTGACCCTTTATGGTATTTTTTTTTATTGATAACGGATTTGCAAACGAGCAGAAGCAATCTCACCTGATGGTAAGTGGTTACCTCGCTCATAGACATCTACAACAATTGTGAGATGTTGTAGATGCGTTGCCAACCCAGAGGATACTGATGGAAGGGGGACAAATGTGGTAGTCCACTATCAGAACGGGCCACATTTTGGGAAAGGATGTGGTGGAAAGGGAAAATCTGGCTACATGCCAATGAAAAAGGAACACATCATTAGATATTTGGCGGTTCGTCTTGACATGATAGTGGTCGCGAGCCAGCTTGAAAAAATGGTAACAAAGTAATTTGCAAAATTGATGCAAAAGTTCAATAACTATTATAGCCCAATAATTTACCAACGAACGATATCGTTAAAAATAATGAAAATTATATTTCACTCTTATTTTACTTAATGAGATCCTAATTACTTTTAAGAGGCTATTAAATGGTTATTCATATTTTAATAAGTATATAAGTAATGTGTATAAAGCTTTATTAACCTATTAAATATTTTAGGTAAAAGTAACTTCTGTTAGCATAGTAAATTTTTGTTTTCAGCTTAATGTGGTAGTCAGCGAGTACCTAGTGTCAAGACACTCCACTCTCCACTTTCCGCCCGATGCGAGACATTGCTTGCTGAGTTGCGTAACAACACCGCGCTTTGTCTTCCCATGGCAGAGACATTAAAATAAATTTAAATAATTTATTCCCCCGAGTTGTATTCGAATCCACAACCAATCGCGTTTTCTATAAAAACTATATATTTTATGTTTCACTCTTATGATTCACTTCTTAGTTCTTTTTCGATTCTTGTAAAAATTCTTTCACGTTTGACGCCCACTACCGGACATCAGTCTCCCCTGAGGATCCCAACGACTATCATTTTTATACTGCGTGGGCTTAGCAGCTTCCGGTGATTTTGAACAGATCGTACTCTTTGAAATACATATATTTATGTGTTCTTTCGGATGATAGCCGTCTTTAACTTTTACTACTAGGATATTTATAATATAGGGTGTCCCAAAATTAACGCAAGATTTGACTTTGCCGCCATTTGTGCAGTGAAGTGTTGGCAACCCTGAAAAAAAAGCAATTTGACAGCTAACAGTATAGGGTTATTATTCATTCCGATCATTATTCCGATGTGTTATTCCATACATAACCCTATTCTATGTACTTTATGAGTCAATAAAAATACTATTAAAAGACTAAAAATGGCATTTTCTATTTAATTCAAATCTTGCGTTAATTTTGGGACAACCTATATAAATATTTGTTGAGAAAAGAATCTTTATATATATGAAGTACTTATAGTTAAATATTATATATTAGTGTAGAGTTTTATCTTGATCTGTTCAATAGTTTTTGCGTAAAAGAGTAACAAAAATTTTACAATTCTCACAAGCTTTAGTATTTATAATATTAGATAGATAGATAGATAGATAGATTCTTTATTGCACACACAAAAAAAAAAAGAAAACAAGTATAAAGGAACATACAAAACACAAATTTGCAGCATGCAAAGGCGACCTTATCACTGTAAGTGATCTCTTACAGGTAACCTTAGACGTAGACACTTAATATATAAGATACATTTAATATTAGTAGGATTTGAGAAAAGATTCTTGTATATAAATATTCTTAGATGATGAAACTTATTGTTTGGTATTTCCAAAGATATAAATATTTGTTTCGAATGTATAAATTATTATCCCAGCTTGTCAAAATACAAGTTAAAGAAATTGATTGATGAGTTTTATTGTACGAAGTTTCTGAATATTAACAAAAAGATGATTATAGTACAATCTGTTTACTATATATATTATTCATTTTGCAAAAATAAACGTAGATTAAATTTTGAAATCATTTGAATTATAATAGAAATAACTTTATTTAAAATAGATTAAGCCATCATGATTGAGTTGTAAGTCGTCTAACACGCGATTGTGGAGTATTCGATACTCATACTTGAAGAAGTAAGGAAAGGAGTAACGTAGCACTAGAACCTAGTGTTTACTATGAACGAAAGAAATATTAAATTACAAAAAATATTATTTACACTATGAGAAGAAGAAGGAACTTCTGAGCAGTCATGGATTAACCGTGCGGTGCCCATGGCGTTATTAGGGGAGGAGCTCGAAGCAATGCCTGGGACTTGTGAACCCAATGTTAAAGCTTAAGGGAAGCTTAAATCCCTTAAGCTTGAACTAGGTTCAGTATGCATAAACGTCTTCACTGTCCAAGCTCCTCTACCTAACCAAATTTTACAAGTTCCTACGAATTCCACCTTGAAAATACGTACTAGAATTTATCCACAATTATCATAAAATGTAACTATAGATATAGACGACATCATAAAAGCGATTAAAGCTTGTTTTGAGACAACAGTCCCAAATGTTGATATCTATAATTCAAATGATGAATCTTTAATCTTTAAATCCTCAACTAAACTTACGAACAATATCTTATTCAAGTCGACCCATAACTCTCACAAACTCGCTAAGTTTGCTTCCGCAAATCCTCTTTCTTCGGATTTAACAGAACAATTCGATAATTAAGATAAACTCTTCACTTATCATTTATTATTAGTATTGGTATATAAAATATTGGTACTCGTTTCATCAAAATTGTGACAATGTTACTGTATCTAGTTAGCATTTTTACAAAAATCATTACATTTTAGAGATATAGTCACTTGTCACCGTCCTTGAACAGTAAAATTAAATAGTGTCTAACATTAAGTTTGAAGTTTTATTAAATTTGAGGTCAAATACAAATAATTATTTGTGTACTATAAATAATATAATCCATTAATATCACTCAGTGTGGTATATAGTAACTGACAGACAAAGCAAGGCAAAAGTAATAGAAGGTCTTTGACATGTAGGTTCCTATAGGACCTTTCTACAGTCGAAACTGCGGAAAATAAAGGCTTTCAATTTAAGATGTTAATTTGAAGCTGATCCAACAATACACGCCAAAGGGTACAAGAGTAAAATAAAAAACACAAAAAAATACATAATTTTTCTAGGGTTATCATTTCTCACAATAAATAAATAGTGCAAAACCGGAAGCAATTTAAAAGAAGGATTAGCTACAAACTGTTCAATTGTCATATAAAACCAATTAATAGCATCGTTCGACAATGAGTAATAGATCCGGCAATCAATAAATCAAGCTCGTCCCAATCGCAAGTACCTACCGCCCGGAAAGCGTCCGACATTCGATTCATCTCAATCAATGTGCCAGTGCTAAAATACTCGTTGTGAACAAAAATCCAAATATGTTCAGTGTATTCATTGGAAAAATACTTTTATGCTTTATTGGATAACCATCGGATTTCCAACTAATCGAAATGGAAGTACATGTAAGTAGCCAAACGTAGTTTACAATATTAATAGGTCATTTGCGACTCAATTAATTATTTATCCTCCAAGTTATGAATAGATAGATTATACCAAAAGAAATGATCCTTTTCATTCAGTTTCACGGCTTATGCTACATAGCTGAGTAATCAGGAAGAACATAGTGTAAAAACACTCCGTTCTCCGCTTTAGCCGAAATCGAGAAATTTCGTGTTGATCTCAACGCCACGCAAATAATATATATAACAAATATAACTTGGAGATGATAAATGGGGAAACGAAAATAAGTTAAATATATTAATTTCCCCGAGTGAAGTTCGAACCCCCGCCCATTATCTTTACATCACTGCTCCATGATGGCCTCATGACTCCTGTTTGTAACATATGCATATATTCTTATGAAATAAGAGTAATTTTTATGAAATAAGGCCTGCTATATTTTGTCCATCCTGATGGACAATAAAAATCTAGTCAACAAGTTACTTCAGTCCAATATTTTTTTAGAATTTAGCAATATGGTTTGGTGGAGATTGATATGTGAAAAGAAAACATTTATTATAGTAAATGTCAAACATTAACATTTATCCAGAGCAATTCTTGAATCCGCTATCATCACAAATAAACGTCTAATACACTATGATGGAATAAAATGAAATCCATCAGCTCCGCATTGTAAACTCAAAGTCCTTTAAATCTACCATTCCCCATTTAATGTTAGAAATATGGTAAAATGTTCATTTTAATAATGCCGTTATTAATGTGAAAGCTTGTAGCCTTTCGAGTTTCGTTTCTTTTTATGAAGTGAAACCTCGGAAAATATCAAAGAAACACCAGTAGGTACATTAGCTTAATATTAGTTCTCTTAAAATGTTTACATAAATCAGGAAATAATATTTTTTAAAATTAAAATGTAATGGAACGATTTAAAAGAGAGCAAAACATATACTTTGTAAAGAAAAGTAATTTGGAATATTTTTCGTTTTCCTTTCACAAATATGAAATACACTATTCACAGAAGGAAGTTCCGAGTCTCTATAATCAAGCGCAATTTTATACAATCAAACGGAACTCTACGAAACGTAAATATTTTAGTCGTAGTTGCCGAGGACGAACATAGTTTTTCCTTTTCAAGTTTTCATAACTAAAATACTGAATGGTAAAATTTAAAACGAGTCTTGGAAATTTTTACTGAAATGTTTTATAATTTAAGATTTGTTACTCTTAAGGATGATATAAATAGACATTTTTGTTTGGTGGTAGGAGGTTCGTCCTCCGTCTGGCTCGCGACCACTATCATGTCAAAGACGAACCGCCAAATATCTTATGATGTGTTCCGGTTCGATGGCATGTAAGCCAGGTTTTTCCCCTTTCCCACCCATCCTTTCCCCAAAATGTGGTGGTTCCGATAGCGGACTACTACATTATCCTCCCTTTCCATCTGTATCCTCTAGGTTGGCAACGCATCTAGTACATCTCTTGTGTTGTAGATGTTCATGGGCGAAGGTAACCACTTACCATCAGGCGGTCCTTCTGCTCGTTTGCCATCCGGTATCCATAAAAAAAATATATATAAATAGACAATGCTAAGTAACAAGTCTAGAACTCGTAATCATAGGATCAATAATGGACATCACATTTAACTATACTATTATAACATACTATTATTCATTTAATTCCACAACTAATCTATTGATGTACTGGCCGCATGTAGGCGCCAATTGGCGTTATGAAATATGTGTTGGGTTAATAGGTCACTTTGTAAAGACGCAGTATAAAACATAATTTTTTATTTTAATATAGATTTGTTTGGTGGTAGGAGGTTCGTCCTCCGTCTGGCTCGCGACCACTATCATGTCAAAGACGAACCGCCAAATATCTTACTTATGATGTGTTCCGGTTCGATGGTATGTAAGCTGTGGCTTTCCTCTTTCCCACTCCATCCTTTCCCAAAATCTGGTAGTTCCGATAGCGGACTACCACATTGTCCTCCCCTTCTATCTGTATCCTCTAGGTTGGCAACGCATCTGTGAACATCTCTGGTGTTGTAGATGGTCATGGGCAAAGGTAGCCACTTACCATCAGGTGGTCCTTTGCTCGTTTGCCATCCGTTATCCATTAAAAGAAGACAATATGTATTAAAATGAAATCTTTTTATAAAAATAAATAAGTACTTACAAGTAGTTGAAATTAAATTTCAAAAGTTGAAATTGGTATTGTGTCAATCACACAACGTTTAAACTAATTGCGAGATTTGGTCTTCTTATTCGATTTATAACACCTGTCCTGGCGCAGAGGCACAAGCGTGCGACTACGATAGAAACGACAGATTGTGGGTTCGATTCCCACTACAGGAAATGGAATTTTTCATTTCCTTCCTTTCCGGTTTGTTACCAAGGCAAAATGCAGCGTAGAGTTCCGCCAATCAGCACGCAATGCCTCAATTCGGCGGAAAGTGAGGAACGGAGTGTCTTAACACTAGGTTCCCTCTGCCTACCCTGCTATATGCGGGACACAGTGTGAAGCTATGTATGGTCTTCATATCTACATAATGAATCTGAAGGCATAAAATGAAATAACTTATAAATAGGTTCTCTTTGCCTATTACATATTGAAATTTCATAATATACGTAAATATAATGTAAAATAAAACATGGCAAATGCTAAATCTGTTATATGCAGGATATTTTTATGAAAAAAGAATGTATTTCTCGCCTTCTAAAGCACTTAAAAATATCGTTCGTTTCAGAATAATGTAAGTAAAATTTTATTTTTTCTTACTGTGTTCATAATATAAAGTAATAGTTTTGTATATACATAGATGATTTTATGTAGTAATGTCAAACAAAGATAATCTCAGAATATTCATACGATAATCCAACCTAATTTAAAACCGCCGGGTCAAGTCATTTATTCGTCTCAGTGATTTACGACTTAGTACTTAACCCTAGTACGCCGTTCTGTTAATGCAAGTACTAGAAACAAAACGAAAATAATAAAAAAGAAAATAAGAGAACTACAGCAAGAAAGAAATTATTTTTACTTTAACCAATTTTACTTTATGACAAGTTGAACTTATTTTGTTATTTTATGTTATAGCACTATTTATTACTGTGAAGTAAAAGTATGTAACAAAAGGTAACTTTTTTCTGCCAAAAATAATGGTTTCGAGGTATATAAGTAATAAATATTGATTACGAACTGATATTTTTAGATATCTGACTGTATTGTCGTAAGTTATAAATAATGGAGAAATATGACACATAGATTCAATTATGTAACTTACAGAAAGAGGTAGGATTGTTTTTTTAGTTATACTTTACAATTATACTTCAATATTAAAATTTTGACATAATTTTTAATAAAGCATCGCTTAAGTTAACACAGATTATCATAAAAAAATGCTAGATGTATAGCTTAAACCCAGGAAACCCAGGAAATGAAAATACTAAGCTTTTACGTTTCTTGGAGTGGAAATCGAATCCACAACCTGTCGCGTTGATAATCGCACGTTAGTGCTCCTGCGCCACGACAGGCGTAATAATAAATTTCAAGTAAATATTAACACATACTCTTAATATATTGTTAATATTTCACAAATGTGGTGGTTCCGATAGCGGACTACTACATTGTCCTCCCTTTCCATCTGTATCCTCTAGGTTGGCAACGCATCTAGTACATCTCTTGTGTTGTAGATGTTCATGGGCGAAGGTAACCACTTACCATCAGGCGGTCCTTCTGCTCGTTTGCCATCCGGTATCCATAAAAAAAAAAATAATAATAATAATATTTCACAAAAAGAATTTATAAGTCACTAATCTTCATGTCTTCATGTACATTTCTAAATTTCATGTATATTTCTAAATTTCATGTCGCATATTTGGCAAGTTTTCCTTTAGAAGCAAATAAGTAAGTAACAAGTACACTTAAGCGCTAAATAGATTATTTTCCGCTTACAGTTGTAAACCTTGTAAATGAATTTCAAACATGACATATTACTAAGAGCACTATTGAGGTTTAAATTAAAATACACGTTTCTTTAATAAAGCGTATGACAAACATGTGGTACTGTGAGTAATATTTATTTTATTAGTTTAATGAATCAATGTTTAAAAAAATATCGGTATCTTCTTCTTCTTCTTCTTGGTCGTATTCTTCATTGCTCAAGGTCGTGCCCGTTTGTATGAATCATAATGGAGGTGTAAACAAGCTTTTTCCATGCCACCCTGTTTTCGGCTTGCCTTAGCACTTCCACAATGGGGAGTCCTGTGATCTCTCTGACGGTGTCAGACCATCAGCTGGGCGTTCGGCCTCTAGATCTTCTTCCGTCTACTTTGCCAACGACAACCAGTTTGTCCAAACTGTCTGGTTGTCTCCGAGCTATGTGGCCAAATTATGAGAGTATTCGTTGGTAGCAAATCGGTATATCGGATCGGATATGTAGTATACCTACATTTATACCAATTTACGTACTCTTCCATTCGCAGTTTTCTCTCATCTCAAAACTAGAAACTTTAAGCGTTAAAATGTTTTTTTTTTTAAATTCCAGTACGATCATTTTTGAGGGAAATACAACCACTTGAAAAACCTCAAAATATTTGGAGTTAATTTTTGTGATCCTTCAATTCTTTCTACTAATGTATTTTTCTTACATTCAAATCCATATATTGTTCCTGAAAACTAAGTCTAGTGATGCCTAATCGAATTTTCTCCTATATATTTTAAGCCTTAGAAATATATATGAAATAATCTATTACAATAAAATTGTTATTAAAGATGTTATATAGAATAAATGTACTTTAATTTCGTGCATTCATATCAATTGCTTGAAAAAACATAAAAGTTGTGTGAGTCACAACAGTATAAAACTACGAAGTTTAAAATTAGATAAAAAATAAAAAATACTCTCTGACTACAGAAGCAATTATATCTTTTTAAGTATGTTACTATAATTAGTATAGTATGTTGATATATACACTATTTTTGTATTTTTAACCTCTGCTATTCTTTACTTATTTTGATATAAATAAATAAGAAAAAACCTTAGTTCTTGCATTATTCTGCACATGACAAGGTAGGCAGAGGGAACCAGAGAACCTAATTATCATTAGGTTAAAAGAGAATGGAGTGTCTTATCAGACACTCCATTCTCTTTTAACATTCCCGTTCCCCACTTTCCGCCGAATTAAGGCATTGCGTGCAGAGTGGAGGAACTCAACGCCGCGCTTTGCCTTGTTAGCAGACCGAGGAAATGAAAATACTAAATATTATTTAATATTTTCATTTCCTGGTATGGGAATCGAACCAACAACCTGTCGCATTTGCAATCACACGCGACTACTACTATTATTTTGCCCTAAACAAAATCAAAATCAATACTTGGCAGAACATAAATAAAAAAATATGGTATACACATATTTTTATTTATATACTACAGTTATTGTTATCTTATTAACAGGTACTTCTATCTGATTTAAATAAAATGTTAAGCCATTCACCCACTTTAGTCTCCCACTGAGAGGTTTATGTTGATTATTTTCCTTACAAAGCTAAAACTTCATTACAACGGAATATCTTCATAATAAGGCTAGGTAAGAAAGAAAAATATTTATACTTGAAATTGTTTTCGTTCTTCCTGTTACGATAAGATCTAACTATATTATAACTAGTTTACATTTACTATGGTATAAATATTTGTTACAATTTTGTAGGTTTTACAATATTTATTTTAAGCAAAGAAGCTAACAGTAGACCAGAATTTTAACACAATCAATACATTGAATAAAACATTGCTTTAACTACTTAGCAGCGAAATCAAAGAGAAATCCAGTTTCAAAACACTCTGTTATACTTAAAAAGACAGGTATTCGCGAGATATGTTACAGTAAGAATGAAGAAGAACGTGCTCAGGTGATTTGGGCACGTCCAGAGAATAAGTGATGAAAGAATGGTAAGAAAGATATATGAAGCAAAGGTGGGTGGCAAGAGAAGTAGGGGGAAACTTCGGTTGACATTCGGGAACACATTATCAATGATAATGGAGGAAGGTCACGTAAAACGCATGAGGACCCCCCGGAGGGGCATGTATGAGGAAAGGTTAATGACCTGTGCTGACGAGGCGAAATTGATATACGGAGGACGTCATAAGCGTATTTGGCGCTCCATTGCTTTTACCCCGCTAAGGATAAAGTGGTCGAAAGCTAGACGTTAAGTTAAGTTAACCTCACTACCAGAAATTATGCGGTAACTTTCTACTCCTTTTTTGAAACCGGTCAAAAACTTTTTACAATAAGTAAAAAAAGAAATGCTTGAAGATCAACGAACTTGAATAATGCTTCGCATCTTTTAGATTAAAGAAAGTGATACCCCGCTCTTTTACTAATGAGGTACTCAGGGATTGTCATTTACGCAATCGTCTGCTTAAAACACACAAGATACGAGTATATACATGATAATACGTAGATGCTGTATACAATAAGCATATGATTAGGGAGACTGCCGCAAGTGAAACGTAACGTTCATTTCTACTTAGTCAAACATGGAAAAAAGACAAACAATAAACTCATTTTGTTTTTTTTTTTTTTTAACTTCACGCTGTAACCCGCATATAGCGGGGTAGGCAGAGGGAACCAGAGAACCTAGTGTTAAGACACTCCATTCTCTTTCAACAATTCCGTTCCCCACTTTCCGCCAAATTGAGGCATTGAGTGTGGAGTGGCGGAACTCAACGCCGCGCTTTGCCTTGTTTCCAACTCATTTTGTTTTTTTACAAAACATTAAAATAAAGGTAAAAATTACGTATTATAAGAGATATAATGCCAATATATCACAGCCATGATATGATTGCCTTTTTGTATAAAATATCTAGTTTGAGGCATATTATAGCGCTGTGGCATAAGCGTACGATTGTAAACGCGACAGGTTGTGGGTTCGATTACCACTCTACACTCAATTACTAAATATTATTTAATGTTGAATTCCCTGAAAATATTAATTAATATTTAGTAATTTCATTTCCTCGCTCAAGTAACAAGACAAAGCGCGACGTTGAGTTCCGCCTCTCAGCACACAATACCTCGTTTCGGCGGAAAGTAAAGAACAGACATGTTAAAAGAGAACGAAGTGTCTTAACAATAAGTTTTTGTTAGGTGGTAGGAGGTTCGTCCTCCGACTGGCTCGCGACCACTATCATGTCAAAGACGAACCGCCAAATATCTAATGATGTGTTCCGGTTCGATGGCATGTAAGCCAGATTTTCCCCTTTCCCACCCATCCTTTCCCCAAAATGTGGTGGTTCTGATAGTGGACTACTACATTGTCCCCCCTTCCATCAGTATCCTCTAGGTTGGCAACGCATCTACAACATCTCTGGTGTTGTAGATGTCTATGGGCGAAGGTAACCACTTACCATCAGGTGGTCCTTCTGCTCGTTTGCCGTCCGTTATCAATAAAAAAAAAAAAAAAAGTTTTCTGGTTCTCTCTGACTACGCCTATAGCCATATATATACAGCGTTAAGATAAAAGAAAAAAAAAGATCTAGTTAGAATGATAACTTGGATACTTGTATGACAATCATTAAATGGATAGAATAAGTACTGTTACTATTTATTATTACGTATAACATTAATAAAAGGGATTGACCAAATATGAGCGAGGGTCTTAAACGAAAGCCTTCTATTATTATGTATATAGTTAATTATTTTAGATTTTCGTATTGTGGCTTTATTTTAATATATTTATTATACGGCGTGGAGCGCGAACCAAAAAAATATACATAAATTATATGTGCATACAATATATTTTTTGCTTCACGGTCCACGCTACTTACCGCTTAGCAGGGTAGACAGATAGAACCTTCAATCAAGAAATTCCCTTACCCGTTCGTCGCCAAACCCCGAGACTTTTTGTATTGAGTAACAGAGCTTAACGCCACATTTCGTCTTAGCAGAGCGAAGAAATATGAATAAATACTCGTATAATCAAACCGTCGAGGGAATTGAAGTCACGACAATCATTTACTTTCAAATCGAAGATCGACGCTTGAAGAACGTAAAAGGCGCATTTGGAAGATTTCTATATTCAATTGATTGATTTGACACAAAAGGAGAAAGCACACAGTTTCTTAAAACTAGATTCTTTCTAAAATATAATATGGGTAATTTCTGAAGATTATTACAACTTCATCAACTGTCCACCCTCTTTTTTTAATAATGTGATATACTAAAAAATGTAAAACCAAACAAAAGTAACAAATATTTCAAATTTTCTCTCTGCATTTAAAAAACAAACAATTATATTTGCTTTTAACTATATTGAGTTTATCTAAAAACATTGTATTGAAACAAACGTGTTTTAGGCTTTATCCAAAAATATACCCGGGAGTCATCGTTATGCATCGATAAATCAGTCCTATTGAACCATTCGTTATTTCCATTTTGTTTTCCCATCGAATTCGTTCGGAATATGTTTTCGTTTGTTTTTTTTTGTACAATTTCATTATAATACACATGTTTGCATATTTACTATATTGGGATATTAGAAATATAGTAAAAATTAAAAAAGGTATATTTTTTCATTTATTAGTTAATAGAAAATGTAAGCATAATTGAATTAATTTTATTAAATAACATTATACTAGGGCATTCAAGGATGGACCAGTACTAGGACAAACATACTCAAAATACTCAAGGACGCCAGGATGCCCTCAGTACTACTAGTATCAATACACTCATAACTAGTATATATATATATATATATATATATATATATATATATATATATATATATATATATATATATACTCACAGCCCTCGAGGAAATATCAGTAGTAGTGCATATACACACAAAATATTTTAAACCACATAAATTTCTAATTGGTTTCAAATATTCGCATTAACTTTTAGCTCTATGCGTATATATTCTAGCACGTTAATTTTGACTAAAGTTAATTCTATATTCTAAGAAAATACAAACAAAGGAATTTTGTGCCTGAAGAAAGCTTGTAGCTAAAAAGTGTACATAATATTTTTTCTATTTCTTAAAATTGAAAAATATCGTCCATTTACGATCGGCAAGTTACATCTGCTGACTTCAAAAAGTACAATGTTAATTGTTAACAAATACTATAATAAAATATAAAAAGTGACCCCCTAGAGACTCACATGTAACATTATGTATAAACCAACACAGCCTAAGTGTGATTGTAGATTCACACACGGAATGTTTTAATGACGTTTCTCTAGTTTGTATGGACAAAGCGTGCTTTCCTATTTTTTACATAATTCTAACACATTATATTTATGGAAAGTGGAAAACCGAGTTATTATTAAACTTTCCTTATATAACTAGAAAGTATAAAGAAGATGGTAGCCGGAAGATACAAAAGTTACGGCATGATAAGATAAAAGAAATTGTATTCAACGAAAAAGCTTAAGTGGAAAATTTAAAATTTAAAAAATCATCAATTTTAACACAAAGTAACAAAGTTAATTTAGATTCGAAGGAAGTTGCAATTGAATTATTCATTATATTGAAGAAAAACTTCAAAAGCTCTTTAAACCTCAAAGAAATTCAGCTTGTTTACTGAAACGGTTTTTAAGTTAATTGCAACTTCTGTGATGTTTAAAAAGGAATCGTCACATCTTAAATGAATACTGTGCTCTTTCATTATTTATTCGAAAGTTTTATGAGTAGCTCATGTTTCCTCGTAGACAGTTGATATTCATATGTGCGTAGGTGAGTAATCGGTTTTATTGACTTACAAATTAACTTATTACCAGGTTTTTTCCCCTTTCCTACCCATCCTTTCCCCAAAATGTGGTGATTCCGATAGCGGACTACTATATTGTCCTCCCCTTCCATCTGTATCCTCTAGGTTGGCAACGCATCTACAACATCTCTGATGGTGTAGATGTTCATGGGCAAAAGTAACCACTTATCATCAGGTGGTACTTCTGCTCGTTTGCCATCCGTTATCCATAAAAAAAAAAATATATATTAGTTGTGTTTTTCTATATTTCTATGCATACGAGTATATACTATTATTAATTGTAGTCTCCTACAGATAATTATCAGTGATGCTAAACATTATAAGATTTCCTGCATACGTAAGTCTGTATTTGACTGTACACAATTTTGAATTGTAACTCATATCAGTGCTTGAAGAATAGGAGCCGAGAATGTTTGTATTTCAAGCATTTTTAGGAAACCGGAAAGTCATGTTACTAGATTTTTCCTGCTAAGCCTTCGAAACGTGTATGAATACATAAAAAGTAGTGCTTCCGGCTCATTTTTTCTTTCTTGATTTTCCAGACATAGTAATGTATATGAATTAAATCTTCGTATATAAAATGAATGTGCTTTAAATTCCATTAAGGAAAATTTATATTTATAACAAAGATTTTCCTGATCGCATTACACGCAAATTGCCGTTCTCAGACAAAACACACTTCTTAGCGTACCGCTTAATTATCCGCCCACTGTGGAAAATCTTACACAGTCGTCTAATCATCACGCCTTGTACATAAAATAATAATTCAATGCAATTTTTATAAATTCCATGTTTAACTAAGTTCATACCAAAAGCTTAAAGAATTGTTTTACTAAATATTTAGCAACTATATTGAAAACTACACATAGTTTCGTCCAACCATAGATAAAAGACATATTTTTGTACATCCCATAAAGCAATTTATGTGTAGCAAGCTATTTAATATGCAGCTACAGTTCAGTGAACTGCTTAAGTTATTGTTCCTTAACGAAATGCCAGACATATTTGGCGCTCGAAGATACTTTATGTAATACACATATATTTAAAAGAGAAATTTACAAATATCTTATGAGCAACAAAGTTTTTTCGTATAAATAACATGCAATTAAGCAAGATTACTTGTTTTTTAACATCAAATTAAATTTATGAAACTGTACTCAAATAGAATATTCACAATCACTCAGTTTTGTTTAACCATTAGGAAAACAAAATGTGCTCATTGCGCCTCAATGGCCTAAGTTATGGTCTCAGGTGATTTGAATAAAATAAAGAATAAGCTTCATGAAAAATTCAAGGTTAAAATTCACCTTGTGCATGTTCAGTCTCGTTTCCTTATTTGGTGTTACCTCGAAAACAACTTTGACGGTCGCCTTAAATGTTACGTAGCTTATGGCGTGACCAAAGCTTTTCTTGTTTCGAAATGACCTTCGCAACTTATCGACAAGTCATAAATAATATGCGTCACGCAATTGTCGAATCACGGCATTCATAAGAAAATGATTGTAACACGTAATGTACTAATTATAGACGAAGTGTTAATATTTCTATAAGCTCTGACACAATTTAATGTAAGATTTCCTTTATAAATGTATATGAATTATTATATTTCTCAATACAATCTCATTTCAAATATCGTTCTTGCACTTTATGTTTATTTTAGTTTCTATTATTTCAACAGAATTATTTTCTATGAAATTCTTTCATCATGTTGGAAAATAGCTTATAAAATCTTTAAATATTATATATTCCAATCGTTTAACCGTAATAACACAAAGAGATGCAGAATCCATAATTCCGCTTCATAAAACTCGAATATAATTTCAGTCATAAAAGAATATATATTAAAATTAAAGCCATATTAATATATTGGTAAGCTCTATAAACTCAAATATGGCAAAAGAATAACGTTATAGAAAATCGGTATTAACATGGTAGCAATTTAAAATCAATGGTTATTAATAAATAACCACATCGGCCCATTTTCATGACTATGGTAATAAACTATACGAGTATGTTGTTTACATATTGCTATTACGTAAAATTTTCATGTGTTTTTCTCTTTGTTTTTCGACATTTTTTTTTTGTAATAATCATATATTTATTATTTAAACGCATGAAATGAGTCTACTTAATGCCAATAAAAATAATCTATATATAAATACGTGAAGCAAAAACATTGGATCCCTTTTTTACGAAAATTACGCGGACGGAGGAGCATGAAACTTGGTACACTTGTATTTTATATAGAGAAGGAGTGCAGAATGCTAATATTTTTTTAAATAATGCATGAAAAGTATATTAAATTAATAAAATAAATGAAACACACACTACTATATTTGACATCCATGTTTATACAAAGTGACATATACGTCACTACGCATTTACGGGGACACTAGTAATCTTTAAATGGACAGCAATATGACAAATATTTCTCGTCATAGCGCTGTTGGAGTTTTTCATCAATATTAGCTGTAAGTCACTATATTTTCAAGTCTTAGTCGAGAGAAGTTATAATTAAGTTAATATTTATAAGTGTTTTCATATTCCAGTAACAAAACCAGGTATTCAGAGAGAAGAGAGCGGAATAATGAGACAATAGGCTTTTTCAATCCGTTCCCTTAGGAAGTTATTTTCTTAACGCTAACTTAGTAAAAATAAAAGAAAATAATAATTAATTTTTCGCACACAAGGAAAAGTATCAACGTAACTTACTCTAATTATTTTTCTAGACCACATTCATTGTTTGAGTGTGACAAGAAATGTCCATTAGCGGTATTCCATAGCTTATTAAGGTTCAGTGGCCTTAGAAATTAAATGGTTTAACGGATTTAGACGCCGTTTAAGCATCTTAATGTTACTGTCAGTTTACTATGCAATAAACTTAAACGTATTAAACACGTTGATGAATTAAAATTGGATGGATACTTGAGTGGATACTTCTAATCCCAAGATAAATTTATAGATGTCTGGAAAACAACAGAGACTTAGAGAAATATAAATTTATAGTTTCAAGTATAATCACAAACAAAATATCATAAATATTATGATAAATATTCTTTATACTTTTATGCTTTGTGTGAATAAGTCTTATATAATAAGAATATGTTTTTTTAATTGAAAACCATTACAATATTTTCGTTTGGTAGAATATCTGTTATATTAAGAATTTGTGATTTAACATCACAAATTCTTTTATAGTCAAATTAAAGTTAAGTTATGTTTATATATGTTGGGTTTGGTAACAAGGCAAAGCGCGGCGTTGAGTTCCGCCACTTAACACGCCTAAACACTAGGTTCTCATCCTTTTTTCCTCAATTCGACGGAAAGTGGGGAACGGAATTGTTGAAAGAGAATGGATTGTCTTAACACTAGGTTCTCTGGTTCCCCCTGCCTACCCCGCTACATGCGGGTTACGTGAAGTTAAAAAATATATACTCATATGTATAATATACAAACTTATCGACAATATAATATTTAATACTACATAAAAATGGCGTCGTAAGAAGAGATAATTAGATTCTATAAACGGACGTGTCAATTTTCGTTGGAATAATAAAATTTTTGTACCCCGTACCCTTTAGGATACAAAGAAAATTTAAATATATGGAAATGACGGGTACTCCTCCAGTATTCAAATTATGTAATTAAATAACGAACTTAGATATATAATGGATTTATATTAATTAAATGTATAAAAAATTTGTTCTATTGTATTTTAATAAGAATAAATATTTAGGTTGTATTTGGAATCCTATTACTAAATTTTAATGATAGTAATGCTGTAAATTTAAGTATATTTCCAAAATCCAGTAAAACTAAGTAAAAATTCGTCTCATGTCACTTCGGATAACAGTAGGTAAGTCGACTTGTACATATCTTTAGGATGTTTTATTTATATGGTGAATAAATTTAAAAGTCAACAATTTTAAAGGCAAATAAAAAGTACTTAAATAACTACAGATCAAATTTAAACCTAACAATGTATACATTTCGATTTATCAACTTATTAACGCCGAAAACGGAAATGTCACCAGGTAATTACGTGTTAGGCTGTGAAAATAATGAACATGTCAACATTCCTAGCACGTACAATACTAGTAGGTCAGTTCAGACGCAAAATAAACAAAAATTACAAAAAAATGTTTTAATTACAGGAATACACAAAATCAATTACTCACGTAGTTCCTTACAATCAATCACGTGGCACTACACAGACGAACTTATATGTAACTTGTTATTGTTTATCGCATATACCGTGTCTACGAGTGTAGCGTGCTACGAGCGTAGCGCGACTGTCGTAGACGCGCTCAGCCTACGGCGGCTGGCAAGGAACTCTGATCAATGAGACTTCACGCCTAGCGCCCCGAGGTACTATTAGCGTGCTATGATTTACGTTATGAACTTTTTATAACGCCTTCATATACCGATAATATCCATAAAAGTATTCTCTTTGTGAGAGTATTTCTAGGTAATTAATTATATGCTATATTGTTATTTCACCTGTTTAAGTAATATTGATGCTCGTAGTAGGTTAATTGACTATTTTGAATATATATTACGTTACCATGAAATGGAACATGTTTAACGAATTAATCGAAGATAATATGGTAGGGCAAGTGGAATGTGTAGGAATAACCGTGATGTGTGTGAGGTCAAATTACATATTATCAATGCATGTGCATTTCACAATCTGATTAGAAAAGAAATGGCGTCAAGGGGTTTAGTGGTCTAACTAAGGAATTATTAAAATAATAATATGGAGAACTTATCATTTATCGTCTCAAATATGGCATAAGCATGAAAAAAACTCAGGTACATTATTTTTTTTGAAAAGTTAGTAAATATTTGAATTTTAAAAGAGATAGTTAAGTAGTAAAAAGTAATAATCGTTGAATCAAAAGACAAAAGTGAAATTTGTTAAATATTAGTATCGCTTTTCTAATATTGAAACGAAATAAAAATAACATTGTAGATGTACGAGTATACATATGTATGAATGTAATAAAATCGAATTGCTATTACCTTTTACCCTTGACACATTTTACCGATAGCGAAAAATTAAACTGAAATCTTTTTTTCATTTTGTTGGAGACATTATTAAATACAATTTGGGTTTCATCTAATTTCCGCTGTAAATTTAAGAAAGCTTATAAGGAATCAAGGAGTGAATGTCAAAAACGATTCACAACGACTTGTAGTCTAAACTAGTGTCACCTTTGACGCGTTACTAACGCGTCCTAGCAACGTATGTATATGTCATTTTAAATAAACGTGGATGTCAAATCATGGCAGTTTGTCTAACATTTATTTCATTAATTTTATTTATTTTATATGTATTATTTTAAAAAGATATTATCATTCTGCACTCCTTTGCTATATAAACTATAAGTGTGCCGAGTTTCATGCTCCTCCGTCCGCGTAATTTTCGTAAAAAGGGGTCCAATGTTTTTGCTTCACGTATTAATAGATAGATAATATAACAGTATTTTTCATATATGTACTCCTTTTTTATAATCGGCTAAGAATAAAAATACAGTTTTATATACATATTAATTTACAGTCAATAATAAATTACAGTTTCAATCGAGACAAATTTGTTTGGTGGTAGGAGGTTCGTCCTCCGTCTGGCTCGCGACCACTATCATGTCAAAGACGAACCGCCAAATATCTTGTGATGTGTTCCGGTTCGATGGCATGTAAGCCAGGTTTTCCCCTTTCCCACCCATCCTTTCCCCAAAATGTGGTGGTTCCGATAGCGGACTACTACATTGTCCTCCCTTTCCATCTGTATCCTCTAGGTTGGCAACGCATCTAGTACATCTCTTGTGTTGTAGATGTTCATGGGCGAAGGTAACCACTTACCATCAGGCGGTCCTTCTGCTCGTTTGCCATCCGGTATCCATAAAAAAAAAAAAAAAGACAAAACTATTGAAGGCAGTTCAATTATAAGTTTCCATTACATATAGAAACTTTACCACTAAACGTTATATTGAAAGTTATTAAATTTTACAAACTTATTTCAACTTATACAATTATTTTAGAAGAAACTATTATGAGTGATGCAGTTTTTATTATAAACGTAGCCCTTAATTTTTTCTATTCGTTCTCATTTATTTATATTGACTCAGTATTTTTTAACTTTCAGACAAAACAGATAGATGCTTTTTGATGTGCAGAATCTAAAAACCGATTGCTTTTTCATTAAAATTGTGTATTAAAGGATTTTTCTATAGAGAGAGAGAGAGAGAGAGAGAGAGTATATTTCGATTTATTAAAAATGTCACTTGACGTTGTAATAAAAGGATTGAATCGGATGTAACGTTCATTTTCAACGGCACCTAGCGAAAATTAAAATATGACATCGAAATTAGTCTTTGTGTGAGAATTATGTATGTAATTTATAAATATATTATAATATAATAATATGCAAAAATAAAAAAAAGAAAGCATTTTTCTATATATTCTGTATTATTTAGAAGTTTTGTTCTTTTGTTTAATAAACAGTTTACAAAAGATAAATATGGGTTAAATATTGATAAGAATTATTTTTAGATAACAGCGGAATGTAGAATACAATTTTCATTAGTAGCTAACTGTTTCATGATAAAACCTTACAATTTGAACAATCTGATAACATATCTCGATTTAATTACTCTCATATATATAGGCACATATTACATGGTTTAAAATTTATCTCTAGAGCTCAATCCTATTGAAAATCTGACCTACATGTCATCGAAAACGTATCAAGATGAAAAGTGACGAACCGCTTCTATCAATCACGTATATTTTTGTTTGTATTCTATTTTATAATAAAAGAACGGAGTGAAACAAGTAATAAGCACTTACTTTTCCCAATTTGTGTTTTAAAATATATTATTTTAAAGATATTTAAAAATACTATATAAACATAATTCAAATATTATACCAAATAATTACGAGATATGAAAAATATGTCATATTAATTTAAATAAAGATTCCTATTAACCTTTTAAAATGTGGTACTACAAACAAATAAAAACAAATAACATTTACTTTATTTCGAGTTGTAATCTGTACATATAAAAATTATTGAAGTGTCTGTTTGTAATATATTTTTTTTTTTATGGATAACTGATGGCAAACGAGCAGAAGGACCACCTGATGGTAAGTGGTTACCTTCGCCCATGAACATCTACAACACCAGAGGCGTTGTAGATGCGTTGCCAACCTAGAGGATACAAATGGAAGGGGAGGACAATGTAGTAGTCCACTATCGGAACCACTACATTTTAGGGAAAGGATGGGTGGGATAGGGGAAAACCTGGCTTACATGCCATCGAACCGGAACACATCATAAGATATTTGGCGGTTCGTCTTTGACATGATAGTGGTCGCGAGCCAGACGGAGGACGAACCTCCTACCACCATCACCAATATTAAAATAACCGTTTTTCTAAATATATTTGATAACTTTTAATTTATAGTAATCTGATTTTCCTCTTTTTTGTTTGCATTACGTTATCTATGTCTTTCTATAGTATAAAAATGTAATAAAAATTTTATTTTTCGTTCATTTCCAGCGGGAGCTTGAAAGCGACTTACGAAAGCGAACAGGGGATGGCCTCCTATTCTCCTATTTATGAAGCCTCCTATTTATATTATGAAATTGTGTATGTTTTAATATTCGAAAAGCTGAAAGTGACGTGTCGTCAATCGTCCAAATGGGACATGTTCAGCTATAGTCAACACGATAATTGAATTTACGTAAGTTTTATACGGTTCGGATGGTAAATGACAGCTAGCATAACATACTTATAGATAAAAAAGTAACAAAAAATTATTATCTGAAATATCACGTCTTAAACAACAATAAATAAAAAACAAACAGGTATTTAAAACGAGGCTGATTAAATAAACCAATGAATTTTTCTGGTAGAAGTAAAACTTCTACACTTCGTTTCACTATTCTTCGTTTCTTGATTTGGTTATACATATTTAAAATACAGTCACACTCTTGACTTGAACTTGAACCCACTTTGGCAGACACATTCCGGCGGAGCGCGTCGACGGTTCTTCTTTACGAGACCTTTAATTTTAATAACACCCTATATTTTCCTTTTATTAAAATTTGTAGTAACAATTTTAAAGTTTTGCCAAATTCTAACAATTTATAAATGCAGAGCATACAGCAATAAATAATAAAGTAAATTTATCGTCATACATAAATTTAAGCTCCGTTTCAAGCATGAACTATTCCCGACCTCAGAGTGAGGAACATATTTTTCCACACATATGAGATTACTAGTAATAGAATTCTATCCAGGTAGTGGTCCGTGATAATACACTGTGATTTATAAACGGTGAGGTCTTTGAACTGTAGAGTTCATGCGAAATCTTGGCCGTCAGCCAAACAACTTTGACTACCAAAGTAAAATAATGGACAAAGTACAAAGTTTTGAGTCAATATTATAATATTAATTACTATGCCTCTAGTTTATGACGTTTAGAGCACTGTTTTGAAGGTTCACGAACTTCTCGTTTATGGGTCGTTATATTATAATGATATTCGACGATAATAGTATAGAGACTATATTGAAGATAAGGATTAGATAGAATTTAAAGGTGTCTATGTAACACTCTCTCATGTTTAGTGGCTGTCAATTCTTATCCCACATGAATAAAGTCACGTCTGAAGTATTAGTATTTTCTATACTGTCTCTCGTAACAACTAAAGTTAAAACAATTTTTTTTTCCTGCTAAAGTGTTAAGTGAGTAATGAAGTTCATTTTTCTATCATGTCTCTATCTATGTTTACCCTCTAAGAAAACTGCTTAGGTTTTAATTGTTAAAGTAATTGTCTTTTTCGGTAAGAAAACCAGTCATGTTAAAAAATATATCACAAAAATAAATTATAAGCCGTAAAATAAATATTAATATTTCAAATGATTACTAAGTACTCTTATATAGTTACATACAAACATAGCTTCACGCTGTATCCCGCATATAGCAGGGTAGGCAAAGGGAACCTAGTGTTAAGACACTCCGTTCCCCACTTGTCTCCGAATTGAGGTTCTTATATAATTAATTTTAATAGAAACGATACACCATTTTCTTGTACAGATTTAATATATTTTATCCACATAATTTATGACAACGGAACCAATAAATATTTTTCTTTAGAAGATACTCAATGAGTAAGCGTTAAACATTATTTGGATACAGCAAATGTCAATGTATGGCTATATTTTACTCATGTAATATTTTGACCTACAAAGTAAACTGATAGACATTTATATACTAATAGTATCCTAAATAAATACATATAGTAAGAAGTCAGTTTACTTTCAATATATTTGTGAATTATGAATATAAATGATTTTCATTTAATCTAATACAAACATTTCTTGTGCTGAAATGAATGAAAAAATAGTTATAGTTATTTACTCGTTTTTTTATAGCTTCACGCTGTATCCCGCTCATAGCAGGGTAGGCAGAGGGAACCTAAGAACTTAGTGTTAAAACACTCCGTTCTCTTTCAACATTTCCGTTCCCTACATTCCGCCGCTCTGAGGCATTGCGTGCTGAGTGGCGGGACACAACTCCGCGCTTTGCCTTGTTACCAGACCCAGGAAATGAAAATACTAAATATTATCTAATATTTTCAATTCCTGGAGTCGGAACTGAACCCAAAACCTGTCGTGTTTTCAGTCGCACGCTTATGCTTCTGCGCCACGATAGGCGTATTTACTCGTATTACACAAAAATAACTAATGTAATGTAGCAAATATCACAATTTCGTCGAAGGTAACTGGTTCAATTCTTGCACTTATTAGATCAAATAATATTTTAAAATTTTCAATCTACATTATAAAACACAATTCTTAAATTCCTTTACTAAATACAACGGCTATATTCGTCACATAAAAAATATTTCAGCTCAACGCGTCGGTCGGCCGGAAAATTATCATACGATTACATTACGAATATAGCACAAGGATGGATATTTAATAATACTGTCCCTCGACCTACGGGCGGTAAACGCTCATTTATCTTTCATCCAAATATATTTGGCTTGTTTTGTGAAACGGGTTCCAAATGTTTTAGCAATAATAAGATACTCGTACCCAGTGATAGGATTTGGTTTTAGGAACGGGTTTTTGCGTTATATTATAATAAAAAACAGAAACATATAATATCTTGAAATGTTACTTACACGCTTATTATAAATACCATCCAAGCTGTGCTACTCTTACAAAAGTAATAGAATTTGTAAATTTTGTGTTTTAATCAAATTTAACTAAATTTTATATAGATTTAGTATTTTCATTTCTTGGGTTTGGTAACAAGGCAAAGCGCGGCGTTGAGTTCCGCCACTCAACACGCAATGCCTCAATTCGGCGGAAAGTGGGGAACGGAATTGTTGAAAGAGAATGGAGTGTCTTAACACTAGGTTCTCTGGTTTCCTCTGCCTACACTGCTATATGCGGGTTACAGCGTGAAGTTTACATAGATAATCACTTTATTTTTAAATTGTAACATGTAGGTAACTATGTACAATATTGAATCGCTTATGCCCCGATTTTATTTGAATTTTAATTTGCATAACTTTCTGTTTTTTAATCCTATATTTCAATTTAAAGCCTCTATTTCAATTCTTTTCAAAACACGTATATTTCAACGAGGGTATTTCGGTCCATCGGGAGTTTGACCTGAATGTCTCATCAATCAGACCCTTTCCTTAAACCTATATACTTGTATAATATTCAACAAGCTATTGCACTTTATGCTTAGAAATATTTTCCTATTCAAATAACACATTGCCCAAAAAGCACATTGACGTTTGGATTACTTATCCAATACGAGAGATAAATTAAATTTACATCTTGCTACGCTGTAAGGATTCCTGTGTTTGACAAAAATCCAATATATAATGAAGGAGTCGTCAAATTTTGGTGTCATGATGAGAAATCTTTAGCTTGGCTATCCGAAGCTGTCACAAAATTGAAATTAACAGATGAATGCAAACTTGATATAATAGATCAAAGAGATATTCCAGGGAGAGTAAAAGCTGCATTATTTATACCAGATTTTGATGGGAACTTAAATGATTTACAAAAACTTTTATATCACCAAAATCCATGGTATAATGTGAGCTCTTGGGACTTTTTTTTCTCATTAATTTTATAATGGCATAAAATCAGTGAAATATAAATTACGTAACGATAAATATATGCAGTTTAAATAATATTATTATTTTACTATTATACAGCATCAGGCGTGTGAAAATTTCGAAGAACGACATGAGTATGGAAATGCAGCGCGACATCACATTAGCAGAACGTGGCCATTCGCTGAATGCTTTTCCAATATCACACTAATGGAGGTGTGGTTTCAAATGTACGAGTACGTTAGCGTGGACCCATGTAAGTTATACAGATTTTTTACAGTTCATGGCTGCTCTCAGCTGCTTCTGATTTAAATATGTTTTATTTTTTAATATAAATTCAATATGTTCTATATGAAAAAAGTCTATATGAAGTTCTATATGTATATCGAATCCTTTGAATCCTATCCTTTCCTTTCCTTTCCTATCCTTTCCTTTCCTATCCTTTCCTTTGTATCCTTTGAATTTTAATAATAAGTAATAATTTCAAATCTATTTAAAATGATATATCACTTTTTACTATTTTAACTTTTTATTACCTATATAAATAGATAATACATCCGCTATTTTTAATATAAAAATAATTAATGATATATTCACACTTCATGCGACACCCGAAAGGCACCACACTCGATCTCTCCTCGGGGGAATAATTATCGTTTAGTTATTTTCCAGCCTTAATAAGAAAATTCTCAGTATTTAGTTCCTCCTCTCAAAGCATTATGTATGGAGTTCAAAAGGAAACCTTATTGTTCATAAAGTTTTTTGACACTAGAATCGTTGCGCTGATCTGTCATGGCGCAGAAGAACATGCGTAGGACTGTAAACACGACAGATTGTGGGTTCGATTCTTACTCCAAGAAATAAAAATATTGAACAATATTTAATATTTTCATTTCCTCGCTCTGGCAACAAGGCAGACCCCGGAATTCGAGCTGAGAGGCGGAACTTGAGTTCCGCGTTCACGCAATGTCTTAATTTGGCGGAAAGTGGGGAACGGAAATGTTTAAAGAGAACGGAATGTTTTGACACTGGGTTCTCTAGTCCCTCTGCCTGATATGTGCGGGATACACCGTGAAGCTGAAAAAGAAGAAAATAATCGTATCAAAGTATATGACTAGGCATCTTTTTTATTCAGACTTTGACTACATTGACTGTAATCAAAGCTGCAAAAGGAAAAATTATTACAACTCTATAGAATAAACCTATTTATTCATATTATTATATAATCAGCAAAATTATAGCGTCTCTAAAGCAATTTATACGAATTTAGATTTGATTAAACGTTGTTTTGAATTCATTGAGCGGTAACGAAACATAAGCGGAGGTAATTTAGTACGCTCCTGTGAGCAGACGCCCCGTAAATATTGTTTCTCAAATACGGAAACTAAATAGTGCCTTAAGATATTATTATTAGTATGGAAACGCAAAATGTTTTCAAAAGACTACAATTAATTTAAATTTTGTTTTGACATATTAAGACAGTGAGAACATCACGATTTTAGCAGTCATAATTCCATTACTCGTAATTTTCATTCTTAATCTTATGTTAACGTTTTATAATATTTTTGAACGATAGTTACTCTAAATTTTGGGCGTAAAATGAGGCTGTCAGTTTGATAATTTTTAAGTATATTTTCATAATAATTTCAGTTTCTCTTACTTTATTGTGACAGTTTAAATATTGTTTCAATACTTTGTAATTTTACCGAAAATTTTAAAGAAATCTAACAATGTGAATAAAGTTCAATAAAGCGACATCGAGCTCTTATAACTAATATCGCAGCTAGGTAGCTCTTTCTTTGCATCCTTACGCGACTCTCATGGGAAACCCCTTTGTAACAAGATCCGAGATCTCGGGACCTCTACTTTAAAGCACACAATTCCGTCTTTACTCAAATTTCAAGCATTTTCCCTCAAAGACACTTTTGTATACCGCATTTTATTTCAAATATCTACAGAAGATTTTAAATTGAATTCTACGTACATATCATTGTCTAGAGTGCATTGTAGTCTTAAACAAATATTAACAATTTGACAATTTGTTCTATTAGGTCACCGACTAGAGGACTTTTTTTAAATGAATTCACTAAGTAACTATAATGTTAATCAGCACACTTGTAAAATTTATTATTGGTACTGAGAACCGATTTTCAGGGGCGATTATTATTGTTTTTCGCAACTGACCAAATCTAACAAATTTAAAAATGGAAATGGAAAATTAAGTAAATGTAAGTTCTGCCATGTAAGTTGGTCATAATGGAAATATACTAAAGTCGACTGTTGAAGATATTTTTTTAAGCTGTACGCGGTAACCCGCACATAGCAGAGTAGGCAGAAACAACAATGTTATGTGTTGTATTTTTAATAATAAAATCCTTACAAAAACAAAAAAGTATTGAATATTCAAAAATGGTGACTTTTACTTTTGTTTTCGATATTTACTTATATATTTAATTTAATATTACACAAAAGTTATTGTATAGAATTGAAATCGATTTCCAGAGCCACGCCGTTCAAACCAACTTATACAGAATAATCGTATTTACACCCAGGAGATGCTATTGCTTGCCAGTCCTTATATAAAAGCGGCAGCTTAAGATTTCATGTACAAGGAATCTTAAGCTTGGTTTTATATAAAATGGAATGAAATAAGAAAGACCCTGAACGAGATTTAAAATAACTAATTTTGTACTTTATATTTGAACTGCGCTACGAGTTGAATTTAATTTAATACTGTTAGAAAAAGACAATTTTGAACATCATGGTATTTTTGAATGTGTATCTCATATTATCAGATTGTGATTAGATGAGATTCTCTTCATTTATTCAATATGAAAAATTAAATTTATTTACCTAACTTAACTTTGGCTTAGATAAATAATTCATAATTATGATTCACTTAATATTTTTTTATGCTTAACATAAGAATGTTAACTGTTTAATAACAAAAATATATGCACAAAATAACACAGAAAAAAATCCATATGGAATATTTTAATGTTATGTGCTTTTGTCAGACTCGAGGGATCACTTGTTGTAACCAGACTGGTGAGCTTAAGGGACAACTTCGCTTGAGAATTCCATTACGTACCAAGCGTTTCCGAGGTAAGTACCCCCGAGACGTATTCAAAATATCTCGAAGTAATATTTAAAACGTGTTTTTTAATTTCCTTTGTAAATTATAATTTTACACCGCCCCACATACAAAAGGAAAAGCCAAAAGCGGATTGACCAGAATGCAAAAGTTTCGCAATTCGATCAATATTATCCTCCACTTGTAACTTGGTCGTAAGATAGTTCTAATTCGCTTAATTAAATCGATCGTTTTTGATAAAATTTAAATAAATGTTAAAGTATCTTTACAATTAATACTCAGTCACATAAAAATAACCAAAAAGAATCCACAAAATTTAATATACTTCATAACATGATCAATTATGCAATTTTGGTTTTAACAATATTAATTTGACTTTTTTTTGACTTTACTTTTTTAATTTCTCTCTGATTCATTGTTAAGTGAAGATTACCTAGCTTGTATTTATATGAAATATGAAATAATTACTTTAATTGAAAAAGTAAATATTTTGTATCTATTTTAACCAAAAGCAATGTAATATATCAGCAAATCCTTCTTTTCTTTGGTTCCAAAAAATGACACGTACTTATAGGCTCGTATTGTGTACGTGCCATCCCTTATCCCAAACAATAATAAGAAAAAAGAAATTGTATCATATTGCGTCCAAACATAAGATAAGTTGAATTAGATGTATCAACGGACTAACGGGTACTGGGTACGTTATTAAGCCAGAGTTTTATGTTGTAATAAATTTCCGTCTGGGTTGTAAAATTTCTTTATATCAACGCTGCAAGCAAAAGTAATAGCAGCTAGTTTAAGAATTCTCGCATTCTTAAATTTAAGTTTAATTTTGTCTTTTTCCGTAGATTTTTTAGTATTTTATGCTGAGGAATGGAAGAAGAATATGTTCGGTGTGTATGAATATATATCCCCCTACAAGGCTACAACGTATTACGCTACTAAGAGTTTTCGGACATTTCATAACTACCTTCTGACGGCCCAATACCGCATTTGACAAATTATACTAATGGTTAGTGTAAAATGTATTACAATAATTTTCATGTAAATTATTTCCATGTTTAAAATGTATTCATATTATTTTCGTATATTTAAATTATTTTCTTTGCCGTCTAACAAAAAACGTAGTATTAGATTTCATCCAAGTGGCAGTTAAAAAGGTAATCATTAATAACATATCCATTTCTCGTAACATTTACTAAACAAAAAAAATTGTATGTTGGCATAGGACGGTGTTGCTACCTTGATCGTCGTCGTCGTCGTCGTCAGCCAGAAGACGTCCACTGCTGGACATAGGCCTCCCCCATAGATCGCCATGTAGCACGACTGGATGCCTCCTGCATCCAGCGCTTTCCCGCAATTTGGACTAGGTCGTCGGTCCATCTAGTAGGGGGCCGTCCCACGCTACGCCTTCCGGTTCGTGGTCGCCTTTCGAGAACCTTTCTTCCCCATCGGTTGTCGGTTCTACGAGCGATGTGGCCCGCCCATTGCCACTTCAACTTGCATATACAGGTTGGTCTCGGGATGAACATGGAGAAGACAAAAATTATGTCTAATATCCATGTTCCACCCATACCGGTTATTGTTGGGAACAATACTCTCGAAGTTGTAGACGAGTATGTTTACCTAGGACAAACTATCCAATTAGGTAGGTCCAACTTCGACAAAGAGGTCGCGCGAAGAATCCAACTCGGCTGGGCAGCGTTCGGGAAGCTTCGATCCATCCTTACGTCCACACTACCCCAAAGCCTGAAAACCAAGGTTTTCAACCAGTGTGTGTTACCAGCGATGACTTATGGCACTGAGACGTGGTCTCTTACTGTTGGCCTCATACCTTGATATATTCACAAAAAAAAATATAATTAATAATCTATGTTAACCCTAGTACATGTGAATGAACAAAATAAATCAATTCAATTGATCATCAATGATCAATGATTCATCATCAATTGATTTTTTTTTACAAAAATGAACCACTATCACACACTGTTAACTTCTTTATATTTAGATGCTTAATAGATATCGTAATGTCGGATACGCGTTTACAGCGCGTTGTCTAGACTGAGTATACTTTCGTTAAACTGTTTACATTACCCTTTATATATATTACAGTTTCTTGTGAAATTACATATTTAGTTATATAGTTGTATTAATTAGAAATTTACCTTACCTAAAAACCGTTTTCAAGAATTTTGATAGAAATTCCAAGCTCTTCCTATTTTTTTTTTATTGTTTTTATTCGCACGTTTCGACGACGGATTTAATCATATATACAAATATAATATACACTTTGAAATATTGAAAATTTCTAATATAAATTGTAAATATTCATCACAAGTGGGATTTTGTTACCAGCTTGAAGTCAAACTCCCAAAGGAATCCGGATACCATCACTCATAGTGATAATGAAAAGTAATAGCTATTTTGATAATAAACACCAATAAATCATGAAAACGTTGTAAATTTTTAAAAAGATCGTTAATCTTTTTCATGTCCTATCTTTTACAACGCTTTTGAAACAGCATCTAATATTTTATCGTAAATTATATAGCACCGCATTATGTTACTTGAGCTTGATTAGGTATACTTCATTTAGTATAGCTTTTAGTATAGCTTCATTAGGTATACTTAAGATGTATACCTAATGAATACATATTCAACAAATTGCGTACATATATAATATAGATTGAGTTTTCTGGTTAATGAATAATTTGAAATGTAAGCGACAATTATTAACTCTTCTGTCTTGATCACGATTATGTTCGTAAATATTACTGAAGTAGGAACCCAAATGTTACCTTTACATTCAGGTTCCGTATTGTAAGAGAATCCTTTTCAAACCTTCAAATTGTTCCTACTAATTGCTATACTTTGTGAAAACAAATGAGCTACAGTGTAATTACTTTTTCTATGCTCGTTCAATTGTTTATGTATCCTAATTACCTACATACATATGTACTTGGACAGTATATCTGTATTCCTTACGAGTGTGTTTATTAAAAATATTTGAAGTTAAACAAAATTCTAACAATATAATAATATATATGTGACATCTTAAATCATATGTCCAATAATATTTTAGTAAAAATGAACGGGTTTTCTAAAACAGAAATCATTTTCCATTAAGCATCTACACTCATCGAAAATATATAACAATAATATGTCTAGAGTAACCAAGATTAATTTGTAGCTATTTCCTCCTTTCCTCTTACATAATAGAATCTAAAGCAAAGAGCTACAATGTTTCTTTACCTTCTCTGAATTTCTTTCATCACGCCTCACAGAACATTAAACGTGATACGACAACGGCCATTAATAAAACAAATACGTAATTTGAGATACATTAATTTTCGAGTCGTAGCTCTTAAAATACCGTTATTTTACTCTTAACAGTACTGAAATTCGAATTTTAAGTGTTTGCGGAACAATTTTCATACTCCGTTGATTCATATTTCAGAGCTATTATGTTCCGTTGATGGAAACGTCAAATTGCCAAGCAAATTATTATTAAATCTTAGCTCATCTCTGCCGGATTTGTAAGTCGAGATTTTAATAGTGAAGTCTGTTTTGTTTGTGTTGTCGCTTCTCAAGTCAAGCGTAAAGTAATTATTGCTCATAAAGCGTTCATTTATATTTAAATGAGTATTTTAATATTTTATACAAGCTTATTAATACCATTAAAGTTGTTTATTTATGTAATGAAAACTAAAATCATTAAATGTTGCACACTTCCGCAAGGACAAAATAGTTACAAAGTATAATATGTATATTTATTTATTATTCATAGGGATTCTAATGATAAATTACACTTCTTCATTTGCTTTATATTCGCTCGTTTAGGGACATTACGTGCGTGCGTGATAGATAGGGACAGGCGAACCCACCGACGCACTTTGTCTACCAAGGGAATAATGTGTGTACCTATATATTTTAAATATATACGTTTTCCAAAAGGGATTTGCTCACAGTCATTAATTACGTTCAGATGGTCATGCCATGTAAGCCTTCTCATAAAGCCAAGTCTAATATTTGTACCAAGGACAGTTAAACTTTGTCATGTAACAAGTATTTCTTCACAATGGAATTGGAGAGAGATTGAGGCCTGTCGTGGCGCAGAGACACAAGCGTGCGAGTGTAGATGTTGTGGATTCGATTTCCACTGTAAGAAATGAAAATATTAATTAACATATTTAGTATTTTCATTTCCTCGCTCTGGTAACAAGTTAAAGCGCGGCGTTGAGTTCCGCCACTCAGGTAGCAATGCCTCAATTCGGGGTAAGGTGAAGAATATAAATGTCAAAAGAGAAAGGAGTGTCTTAACACTAACATCTTTGGTTCCTTCTGACAACCCTGCTATGTGCGGGATACAGTATATATAGTGAAGCTAAAAAAACAATTAGTGAGAGATTCCTTATAACAAATTACTTATTTTATTCTTCTACCTATTTAAAAATTCAAACTACATATAAAAAATAAATACTTACAGATAAATAAAACATTTCCTTAATTTTAAAATAAAGTATCTAGCAGAGCACGTTTCGAACCACTTGAAATTTTAAAAGGAAGCCGTCGCTATTATTTCAAAGAGAACTGACTGGGTACTAAGTGAATGCGACAATGATAAAGTAAATAGTCCGTTATATATGGAACTTAATATTTTCTTAGATATCTTTAATAAGCATTTTATTAGTCTCTTGCGTACTGCAAGTAAATTTATAACTCTTTATAAATCAGATAGTTTGCTTTTGCTTGGCGATATGTATGGTTTGATTTTCACTTGGTTGCATTTTTTTATTTAATATGATAACATATTAAATCGTTCGTTTCAATTTTTCACGATTCCAGTCACTATAATGGACTATTGGACATATTTTATATATAATGGGAAAAAAAGGTGAAGCTAAAAATATTTAATAATAATTTTGAAGGGTCGGCAACGCGTAAGTGATGCCCCTGGTGTTGCAAGCATCCATAGGCCACGGTAACCACTTACCATCAGGTGGGCCGTGTGCCTTGTTGCCACCGTCGTGGTATAAAAAAAAAAAAAAATCACATATAAATCTTCCTTCGAGTGACATTCAACCCACAACCGTGACCTTTCATTAACCACTACACAGCAAGTTTGTTTACATCATAATATTCAAAATTGATTTATGTACGCCGTGTTCATCTGACATCGTATGAAAATGTATGAGCCTCCTCCAAATTTATTGACAATATGTTTTCATCAAATGCTTAATAGGTTTATTTGGGTTGTAAATTATACGTCAGTGTGATAATCAAATTGATTGATGTTAAACTTAGAAACCGTTAATTTTGGGATAACCTATATATTTAATTAATACTAAACTAATTAGGCCTCAGGCCTCAGCGTGCGTTCGTATCCTCAATACGCGACAAGTTGTTGGTTCGATTCCCACTCCAGGAAATGAAAATAATAAATAATATTTGATAGTTTCATTTCCTTGCTCTGGTAACAAGGCAAAAGCGCGGCGTAACATACGCGCGTATTTCCACCACTCAGCACACAATGCCTTAATTCGGCGAAAAGTGAGGAACGGAGATATTAAGAGGAAGGAGTGTCTTAACACTAGGTTCTCTGGTTTCCTCTATCTGCCCTGCTATGTGTGGAATACAGCGTGAAGTTAAAAAAACAAAAAAAGAACTAACTATTTCAGTTCTTTTTTCGTTTTGTTTTAAACTAAACTACATCTGCATAAATGCGTATAAAGTATACATTTTCAAAATTTTATCTTTTTATATTCCTATTTTATATTATACATATAATAATATGCGTTAAAAAGCATAATAAATCGACCACTTAATCCTCTAACACTTGGGTCGTAAGCCCTAGGTTCTAAAGCGATGGACCTGCCACTACCATTTTCTCTCCTTGTCACGACACAGTATATGTCTAATTCATTTTAAATACTTAATTTATAAGGGCTTCTGAGCCCGACACGAAAAATTAAAATATTTTAAAATTTAATTGGATATTATGGTGGCGCAGTGGCGGAAAGGCGATGGTCGTGAGTTCAATTTTCTCATTAGGAAATGTTTTTATTTAAATTATATTTCCTTCGTTCTGAAAAAACAAAGCGCGGCGTTGGATTTATTTCAATAATTCTATTAGTTACCGAAGTAAACGAACTTTAAATTTAAAAATCGTAGAGTACAAATCTTACTATATCATAGGAATACTTTAAAATAAAAGGCAGTTTATAAGACAGTCTTTATTGTTAAGTAGTTAGCGTATAACAATTTACAGCATCTAAATCAACAGTTTTACTTCATTCATATCTTTATCAATGCTTTAAGCATCAATAATTGTCTAACTTATATAAAAATACTAGAATCACCCAATATATAGAAAAAGTTCTAGAAATTCAAGAAGAATGTTTTGATATGTCTCTTATAAATAGTTGCAGTGGATTTAATGAAAGATGAAATTAATGAAATTTTAAAATAAGCACTTATATGTATAATTTTATCGGTGAGTTTTAAGAAAAGCCTCTAAAACCATCTGTAGAACAGAATAACAAAACATACAGCATCTCGAAATACAATAACATATGTATATGTGACTTTTTTAATTATATATCATTAGTGAAGTTCTACTTTAACGACAAATTGAACAGTTTCAGCATTTTGATGAAAAAATCAGATATTTATATCTAGAAAAATAAAGCACACTACACAATGAGTACAGAAAGCAACAATTTTTATAATTAATTATTAAGACCAAGCCTTTAAAGTTTATTTTTTTTTAATATCGGCCCAAGTTAAATTATACTAGTAAGCTCTCGAAATACAAACATGTAAATACTGTTCTTTTAATAAAACTAATATAATATGCTTTGTTTCAAGTATTACATAGTTTTCATAAAAAGAAAGATATCTTTTTGACTTTAAAAGAGAACTTTGAACTTTTGAGCCAAGGTTAGAACTTCACCAAAGATATTCAAGTTTTATTGTATTTGCTAAACTTTTAACATTTAAATCTATGAGGATAATATGAAAAAGATTTCAAATAAATGTCTCAGTTTTTCAATTTCATAGTCACTGAACAAAAAACGTATTAGAGCTTTTGAAATTAAATTGATATTTATAATAATTTATTAATATGAAAATCGATTTTATTTATCATTAATTGATGCTTTAAAAATATATACGAGTATTTCATTTAATTAATAGCCTTTAAATTCTAAGCCATCTTTTTGCTCGTACGTACTCTTATCTTAATATATCTTACTATAAAAAGCTCTCTTTATTTTGACATATAAAAAAATCATGACACATGACATAAATTGAACAGCTAATAAAACAATTACATAATTCCATAAACAATATTAAAACAATATAAAAATACAAAAATTCTATTCTACATTTACAACAATTCGACTCAACATGAGTCAAGACGACATGTCGAAACTCATTCAACACTTGAAAAGGGTATTTCTTCAAGATTTCATTCTTCACATGATTCATATGGCCTAAAAATTTTTGACATTTTTGGCATAGGTAGGTGAGATAGAGATCTCAAATATATGTTTTGTGGTACACCTACTTTCATAGGAACACGTTTTATTATGCCAATTGTCAATATACTTGGGCCATATGAATCAGAAAAAGACGAAATCTTGAAAAATTACTCAAAATAATTCATTTATTTATAATAAAAATATATTTCTTGTATGTATGTATATATGTATAGCGAAGGCACCGCTTTTTGTACTGCTACATGAGATAAGCACTACTCTATTAATATATATCTTATTTACATGGCACATAATCTTTTGATATATAAAATATTTGTTTTTAATTATTTCTACTACTATAGAATACTATACAATTACAACTATTACCATGGCACTGGTTCTATTAACTACATTGAAATTACTACATGGCGCAATCAAAATACATAATTTTAATATATAAAAATATACTTAGTTATAAATATATTAAAATTCCCCGTAAGATTTGGAACGTAACAGGATTTGAATCTATGTCCTTTTCAATTAATCAAGAGACGGAATTCCAATACATGTATAAGCCTTTGCATGTGAATTGTGTAGTATAAAATATTTTAAAATTATACTCAGTTATGTCAAAATGTCAGAAACCAATCCACAAAAATTTCCAAAGCAAAAGCTTTCTACTATATTGTAACGTTATAGTGGTGGATATGTGGATTGGACACCTTGTCATAGCTGGCCAAATAAATAAACACATTACCAATTCACAACATTCTTACTATCACTTTATCACAAATTAATATACAGACAATATCTCAAAAGAACAATCATAATAAAAAATCTTGTATTTAGAAATTCAAAGAAGAAAGGATGGAAAAGTAATTAAGTCCAAGGACTATTACGGACTCAAGAACGATTTTCATTTTAAGGGTTTCATTTTATCGGCTTATTTTTTTTCAAATTAGCATTATTGTTAAAAGTCCATTGTTATATTTTATTCAGCTAAATGAAAACGCTTTACTAAATTGAGTTTGTTGACAAGTAATAGCTCTCTTAAAGGTGTACTCATTTTTGTACATCAGTTAATGTTGTTTTCGGAATAAATTTCCATTTTTTTTTAAAGTTTCATTATTAAGCACTATCGCCTCATCATTTACTCACTGACTTCCTGTTGACTTAAATCACTCATAATAAGATGTTTGGCTTTTGCGATGTTTACGTATTTTAAATGAAACTATTTTAAGCTGATTAATCGCGTATATTTCGATATTGGTACCTACAATCATGGACCACTCTAATGTGTTCATAACGTCGGATTTTCTAAAATTTTATTTTCTTTCTAAAATAATTTTATTTACTTGACAAATATCTATGCAATATTCTCTATTCAATTTTCAAGCTCAGAAAAGCGTCACGTATTATATGTAACATACAATAACTGAAAGAAATCTTGAACTGAACTAAATTGTTACTGATTTGTCAATAGAAACTTATCAGATCCATAAAAGTTCATAATAATTACTCATAATATATTTAAATAAAATATGACCATCATATATGGTATATAAAGGAACAAATACCTAATTTCGTAATATAGTTGGTCGATGTTATATTAGTAATTAAAACGTACATGGAAACCCAATGTTAGAGTACCATCAGGGGAATGAAGGGTGCTTAATGAGATAATCTATTTCTAGATGAAGCTGTATAAATACTAGGTGCTATGAAACGATATGTTACGAAATTATTTTCTAATTTTTATTGGGTATGAAATAATGCAAAAATTCATCGTATGTAAATTATAACGATTAGGAAACAGTAAAGAATGGGAAATAGTTTATGGAATTTAAAAGGAGAACGGAGTGTCTGAACATCAGGTTCTCAGGTTTCTTCTGCCTACCCTGCTATATGCGTGATACAACATGATTTTAAATTTTAAGATTAAATTTCTTCATAGAATGTAATAACAATAAGAAAAAACGAAATTATTTCTATACATAATACTTAATTAATCAAGCTCTTCACTGTATCGTAGACCGTAATAGAAAATCAAATAAAAATAGGCATCCCTTACAAATCGGCTAAAGAATTTAACAAAAGAATAACCGTACCGTACGATATAAATAAACCCCACGTAAATATATGTAATCTAAATGTGGTAGGCTATTGATACGATGTGAATACGTCATTTAAAGGTCAAAAGTAGATTTTCAATATATTAATATTAAATATAAAATAAAATGGATATTCAGGGTGCTTTTTTTTAGAACCTCCCTCTAACATTATAACCTTTTTTAACCTGCGACGTTTGACGTAGTACGTGTAAAAGACTATCGTTAATGTTGTAGGTCGAAAGGTAGAAATAATGGTCTAAAAATATTTTTATTTTAGAATAATTATATAAAAATCTCTACATATTTTTTCAAATAATTATGGCGCAATGATCTTTTCTGAAAGAGAGTTTTTAGGAATACAACAGCTTTTAGACAGATATAACCTAATCATAAAATTCCGTTTTTCCCTTTTCGCTCAAACACATTTTGTGTTTGGTGGCGGAACTCAACGCCGCGCTTCATCTTACCAAAAGGAAAGAATAAAAAGAGTTTTCATATTAATAATTATTCCCCCGAATAACATTATTATTTTTTTTATTTTTCCAGTATGAGACATATTGAAAAAAGAAAAAGTAACTTCTATTAAACATCTTTCTTGCATTACTAGAGATAAGTATAAACAAAAATTAATGCAAAACCCTTAAAAGTTGTGAATACAGAAAAGTAACTTAGCTTATTCCCTACAGTCCACATTCTAAACACCCTTCACTCCACATGATGTATCACATTACTGAGAAACACTGAAATCCTATGAGATTCAGTTAATGGAATCTCACATAACTTTTCCTATAAATTCTGTTTCAACTTAAAGATAATACTAATATATTATTAATATATGAACGTATTTTAATAAATAACATAGATATGAAAAAAATACGAAAATAATTGTTGTTTTTTTTTTAATTTAAAGTATGTAATAATCACACATTTAGGCGAAAAACAGTTGTAGGTATAAGAATTTGGATAGTTTCCAAGAGGTGTGGGTTCGAATCCCGCTGCGTTCAATTTTGTATACGTTTTCTAAAAACGAAAATAATCCTTTTATTTAAAACAACGCGTTAGAAAAAGACCCTGTTTAAAGTTCTATGCACTATTATAAAGCACCCTGTGGGCTCTATCTCAATATGTATCTCAATTTATATAGCAAAGATCTCATTACGATAAAGCTAACTTGTCTAGTGTAGTACCTTTGCAAAGACAGGCTTAAAAAGTTCTTTTCACGATATTGTCCATAATATTTTCTTTAAAACATCTTTATCTATAGATATAGATATAGATTTTGGTCATTTTTTATGCAAAAAACGACCGACGAAAGTAATACTAAGTAATGCTTATAATTAGCTTGACTAAACTTAATAATAGTCGAAATAAATTTAACTCAAGATTCATTTCATACAATTGACACCAACAAAAAAGTTAATCTCATATTTAAAAGTATTTCAGACAGTGTAAAAACATTGTGCTTTCAACAAAGCTGAAGCTGAAACAACACTAAAGGGGTTTAAATTTACTTTTTTCAACTTTAAAAATAAGGTTATATATATATAAATTTTTCATATAATAAATATATCTTACTTTCCATTGCAAAGGTCAAAATGGATTCTTCAATAAAATTTATCCTCTTCCATATCCAGATTTGTTTTATTATTCGGCTGGTTAGAATGTCTTCGCAATGTGCCCATAGAGTCGTATTCATTGGCTATGGCTTTTGGATACAATTTTGGGGTCGTCATAGGGTTGTTATGATTGGCATTGGCAAGTGGGCAGGCAGGTATAAAAAAAGCAAATAAGTGCAATATTATTGCTTTTGGAAAGGAGAATTCCGCTTGAATTGCCTATACCGGAAAATGATGGCTGGCGTTTCGCTTTACGCGGCTATAAAAAAATAAATTCAGGGTAAAGTATAATTGTTTTTATTGTTTATACTTCTTTATAGTAGTAGCTTATAAATATACATATATTTGTATTTAAGCTGGATTAAAAAGAACTATAGATATTTGATTCTGTTAGTTAAAAAAGCAAAGATATAAAAATTTCAATATTCAAATTAGTAAAATTCATGTTGAAACATGATACAGTAGTAATGAGTATTATTATTTAATGTTAATTATTGATAATTAATTATTGATATTATAAAGGAAAAAAATAAGAAATTATTAACGCCTGTTGTGGCGCAAAGGCACAAGCGTGCGACTGTAACGAGACAGGTTGTGGGTTCGATTCCCACCCAGGAAATGTGGAATTTTAGTACTCATTTGGTTTGCAACAAGGCAAAGCGCGGCGCTGAGTTCTGCCACTCACCACGCAATGCCTCAATTCGGGCGGAGTGGAACGGAATTGTTAAAAGAGAATGGAGTGCCCTTTAACACTAGGATATCCGGTTCCTGCCTACCCTGCTATATGCGGGATACAGCGTGAAGTTAAAAAAATTAAGTAAATATTTTGCTTTCAATTAGCCATTGTGCAAATATTAATATTCTAATATTTTAACAATTTATTTAAATATTCTAACATATATCAATATAAGAATTCATGGGAAAACTTCATCGTATTTCGGTTAAATCGAATCTACGACCCAAAATCGACATCACAGCAGACGGTCATTAAACATTTAATAACGGTAAAACATAAAGTACCAAAGTTCGGCCATTTGCTGACACGCTCGGAAACTTCTGTCCTAAAACGTATTGATATAACAAACTTGAGAACAGTTATATTTGTTCCACTCCAAATAGATTTAAAGAAGTAAATAGTGTGAAACGGTAACTTTTATAAGATGTCAGTCTTTGTCCACACACAGTTTAAATTTAATGGTTACAATAGAAATAATGTGTTGTCTTTATGAGGAAAAAATAAATAAACTATTTTGTCACCTCTAAGCAATAAGTGGGTAGCTGTAAAATCTAAATTTGTACTAAGTTACTGTTTCCTTTTTTTTTTTTTTTTATGATAACTGATGGCAAACGAGCAGAAGGACCACCTGATGGTAAGTGTGGTTACCTTTCGTTTCATAGACATCTACAACACCAGAGGCGTTGTAGATGCGTTGCCAGCCTAGAGGACAGATGGAAGGGGAGGACAATGGAAGTCCGCCATCGGAACCACTAAGATTTTGGGGAAAGGATGGGTGGAATAGGGGAAAACCTGGCTTATGCCATCGAACTGGAACACATCATAAGATATTTGGCGGTTCGTCTTTGATATGATAGTGGTCAAAGTGAGCCAGACGGAGAACGAGAACCTCCTACCACCAAACCTTGATTTAGTACGCAATACCTACCTAACTTCACGCTTTATCCCTAGCGGGGTAGTCAGAGAGAACGGAGAGCCAAACGCTACTAATATGATTATTATACTAATATAACTATTGCATAGTAATACTATAACTTTACATAAATAACAATTTTACGTTTATATATTTTAATGAAAAATATATAAAAAACATTGCGAGTAGTAATTGCACTATATATTTCTTCCTAAACTTTATTTTTTCTTATTAAGCTGGATATATAATTGGAAATAAAGGAATAAATATTAAAATTCTTATACGCCCTAATAATTTTTGTTATTTGAATTATATCAAGAACCAAGAATACATTATTACAAATAAACCTAATGAATAAATGAATAACGAAGTAAAGAAGAGAAATAAAATTCTTGATATCAACGTCAATATTACCAAATAAATAGTATGAAGTCAATTATTATTAATTAATTAATTAAATAAGTTAAAAGCTTCAACATAATAATAATAATAAAAAAAGTAAATATATAAATACATTTGAGTAAGTGAAAAACAAAATGTTTCATCATACAAAAATTATTCATCATTAGCCTTTGTTCTCAATTAGTTAACCTAGAAAATTAATTTAAAAAAAAAAAAACGAACGCCGCTTTGCCTCTTTACCAAACCCAAGAAATGAAAATACTAAACTTTTATATTTCCTGGCGGAATCGAACCCACAACCTGTCGTTTCCAGTCGCACGCTTGCAGCCTGCGCCAATATTGCATGACGACGATTTTTTATTGTAGTTTTAATATATGTTTAAACCTAATTTTGCTTTCTTTTCGCTTAACAGTAATTAATAATAAAAAATATATGTAAGACTTACCACTTCCTTTAGAGCAGTAACGTAACTGTTTTGTTTAGTTACTAATGAGGACTTGAAGGAACTCTCGCGGTGTTCGGGTTCCAAGGTAGGATCCGCGACGGTGGCAGAATATCACGCCAGCAAGACATACGAGGCAACCTATTAAAAAATAATTAATGTTCTTTATTTTATTTTACACATTTCCTGGACACAGAAGTATTAACAGAGATAAGTTAGTGTCAAGACACTGTGAGTGACAGAACTCAATGCTGCGCTTTTAGCTTTCTTCTCAACGGGAAAATAAAGTAAATTAAATAAATTACTTGACTGGGAATCGAACCCATAACCATAATCAGACACTAAAGGAACACTTTAAGCAATATAAAATGTATACATAATTTTTAATATATCATTCTATATATATATATATGAGCAAAAGATTTTCTATAAATACTAATTCATCTCATCACAATAAATTCTCATACCATCATAACGTGTTATCTGCATATTGATAAATTCATGCGGTGCTGAGTTCCGCCACCAGCACGCAATACCAATTCGGCGGAAATTGGGGAAATTTTGGAGTGTCTTAACACTAGGTTCTGCCTACCCTGCTATATGCGGGATACAACGTGAAGCTATGTATGCTGTATGTCATATGAATTATATAAAACGAATCGAAATCGAAATATTTTGTTAAATTACTACTAGTGTAGTAGCGTAGTAGAATAGTAGTAAGTCATCCTATATATTTGTCACACGCTTATTGAATAGTGACCAGTTAGGAGGTCTCATCTGATTGATTATGCGTTACGTACTGGCTTACTTTTAACGCCATCTACCGTGGACTATATCGAAATTTTCGAATGTTACACGCCTCATTGCACGTCATATTATAACGAAAAAAAAATTCCTATAAAATTGCGTATCAATAATAAAAGGCATTTAATTCAAAAATTTAAAATAATATAAGTAATTTCTTTAATATTATAATTTAAAAATAAGAATTTTCTAAATTATGTAAAAAGCTGACAAGTTTATGTAATTTGCGTAAAGTTCTAGAAATATCATGTTGTTCTTCAGAAGAATAAACTATATTTTTAAATACAAATTAAAAGTTATATCAATTTGTTATTATGATAACCTAAAACATTTTTAGCGACTTGAGAGTATTATTTTGAAATGGAATCGTGATGATGTATTAAAATATTGTCAAATTATTATATACTAGCTTGCCTGGTGGCTTCGCCCGCGTGAAATTCGGTTATATCGCTACGATATGCTAAGAGTATCCTATGTCTTCCCAAGGTCTAGATTATTTGTCAAAATTGGTTAAGTGGTTTATGTGGTGAAGTTGCAAACAGTTAAACAATCTTACATGACTTTATGTTTGACAATAAGGAACTTCCCATACAAAACTTTCATCCCCTATTTCCAACCCCCTATCATTTTTTCGCGATAAAAAGTATTCTATGTCCTTTCCCAAGTTTAATTTCTATCTTCATGTACCGAATTTCACTGCACCGGTTCAGTGGTTTAGGTGAAAGACAGACAGACAGACAGAGTTACTTTCTGCATTTATATTACTAATAATATAAAAATCCTTTACTAATAAGGACTAGTGTCCCCGTTGGACGCCTTAACACAGCGTTGTTCTTTAGTAATGTATATGTCACTTTTGTATAAACATGGATATCCAAATCTCATGGTAGTGTGTGTAATATGGTTTATTGAATTTTAATATACTTTTCAGGGATTATTTAAAAAAATAGCATTCTGCACTTTCTCTATGTAAACTACAAGGAGCCAAGCTTTCATGTTCCGTCTGCGTAATTTTCGTAAAAAGGGATTCAAAGTTTTTGCTTCCCTTGTTTATATACATATAGATTTAAACAAAAAAATCTTTCATTAATAGGAAAAGACGTGGTAAAGACCATTGGATCTTCACCATTTTTATGCGTCTGCTCCTTATAAAGGAGAGTTAACTCTTATGAACAAACACATTAGTGTTACCAATTCATTTCCTTATATACTGAAAAACTGAAACATTTCGATAGCGTGTTTCAGGACTTTCATGAAAAAATACAAAACATAGATAAATTAATGTTTATAATTGATTTTAATCTTATTATATTGAAGAGTGGATGTTTAATTTAATAATTTTAATGAATATTTTCTTCAATTTATAAATTTAAATTACATTATACATAAAAATATTCCATTTTAGGAAAATCTTGGCCATCTATCGCCATACGTTCATAATAACTCGTGCCAATACACGCGTATTTCGCGTTGTAAATACGCAACGTGAGTGTAGATGGCAGTTCATGGAAGAAACAATGTAAAAAACATAATATAACAAATATCATATTTTAAATTTACCAAAAATTGTAACATTGTTGACTTAAAAATAATAAATTTACTCATTCGTCGTATATTCATCGTAGAAATAAAGCAATCCTAACGCACATATAACGCACTAAAAATAGTATATATAAACCAAATTATCTATTCACATCTGGTAGGAATTTATATTTACGTAATATTTATTTTTTCAAACATTTCCCGTAATTAAGACCCCTCAAGGAGAAACTTATTTTAAATATATATGCATGTTTTATAATATAAATAGTACATACCCATAACGAAAGCAGCTACTACACATCCAATAATACCGCCAATGCCTAGAGATTCCTTAGGCATTGTCACGAAAGACGCCATTTCCACGTTCTGACTGTATGCCGGCATGGCGTACAATTCTATGAAAGAAAATAAAACAAATAATACTATAAGTGATAATATAGTTATATATTAAAAAAATTATGCATATCAAGAGATTCAATGACAGACAAATAATTGATAAGAATTTTTGTACAGGCCATCCTCCATCCATCCATCCATCTGAACCAAACAAGGAATACAACTTATTCTTATAGCCAATATTTACAAAAAAACATTTTTATTCATAAAAAATGAAACCTTTTTTTATAGCCTATTAAAATAAAAAATATACTAATGTTACTTTTTACACACTAAGAGTACAAAACTAAGTAATAATCTCCACAGGAATCATTGGACACAAGGAATCCTAGTGAGATATCCAAGGTTTTACAAATCTTAACATTCTAAGGGTTTCCTTGCTCAATTTACTGTATTTAGTTTTGTAATGTCTACATGTACCGAACTAAACGTACTGTAAATAAATATAAAAAAGACATTAATTTTATGAAATATTCAATATCAAGATATTCTAAAAACATGGCTTAAAATAATAATCCGTACCATTGTCCATATCGCTGTCGTCACAGCGCGCCACCTGTAGTTGTGCACCCACACACGCGCCCGCCTCGCACGAACGACGTCTTACACGCTCACCACTCACACACTCCCCCCACTCTCCCCAAGCTCCCCAACCATTATCTGTTTCTAATAAAAAGTTAAAAAAGAGAATTTTAGTTAAAAAAAAAAACATTTTTTGATATTTTATTGATTATATAAGGGTAATAATAGAATTTTGTTTTTGTATGTATGTATATTTATTGCACACGTACCCCTCTCGCCTTAACCACTTTTTGTTTCTTATAAAAAGTAGAAAAGAGGGTACTTTTTACTTTGTTTTTATGGAATTTTGTTAATGTTTTCCATAAGTTTTTTCGTATGTACGACGATAATAGAATTTTGTGATTTTATTAGCTTTTTTATTTTTCCCATGTATGTACATTTAATATTTACACATATAGTACAATTCTATATAATATTTATACAATAAATTTTAGTGCAATTTTTATGCAAAATTATAATCTTCAAGTGGATTGCAATGCTCATTATAGTGAATTTTGCTTATATTGTATCTTTGAGTATTTCTATTAAGTATGATAGTACTATAAAAATACACAGCACATAATCATTATATAAAGTGGTATGTTATTATATTAATATAAAAAATAAACTTTTATTTATAACAAAACAAAATATTTTTAAAAATAAGAACTAACCTGCACAATTATTAACACAAATTCGTCTTTCCAGCGCGGCCCCCGCGTCCGCGCAGCCCTCCGGCGACAAGCACGTGCGAGTGCGGGTTCGGTGCCCGGTCGCGTCACACCCACCGTTGCACTCACTCCATTCACTCCAGCATGACCATTCACCTGGTAAAAAAAATAAATATTTAAATAATGTTTCATAAACTACGGATACATATTTTTGTCTATATTTAATTGTGTAAAAAATGAAGTGAGAAATACTTTATACTTCTTATAATATATTTATCGTACTATAAAATGATGATGATGATGATGATGATGTCCTCCCAGATGTATCCGTCGACGGCGACACACTGTTGTTAATAACTACTTTGACGTTCGTGAGTGCAAATGTGACTCGCAAAACCGAATTTAGTTTTAAAGATTTGGTCACAGATAGCACAATGTGACAGCTTCCTTATATGTGTAGTTATAGGAGGGTCGAGCTTTCAGAAGCTGGCGTTTGGCGTCAAGATGTCAACTAATACACACTTGTTAGTCAAAGTCAAAGTCAAAGTCAAAGTCAAATAATTTTATTCAAAATAAGAAGTTACAAGCTTCATTTTTTGAACGTCAAATAATTTACCACCGGTTCACTAAATTTAATGCCTCAGACCTGAGAAGAACCGGCGCAAGAAACTCAGCGGGACTTTTTTTTTTTTTTGTTAGTACAATATTATATAATAATAATCGTTTATCAGATTCGAGTAATAAACTTTGAGGCAAATGCAAGATAGAACAGTTAATTTAAAATTAATAATAATTCAACATTTAAAGCGTACATATATTTTTTAGTTTCACTTATAATTTAATAAGTTTTTGGCCCGTAAGAAAAAATAATGATACCGCGTCATATGAATGTAAAGGGGATGGTTGTAAATTTAATGAGCACCCGAAGAGATGACTATACATATATATAAAATATTATTATTTCCCCGATCGTCTTTGATAGAGCGTGGCGGTAAGTTCCGTCACTCAACAGGCAATATCTTCAAAATCTAGAGCAGACCAAAAAGTGGACAACATAGTGTCTTAACACTAAGTTATGACATACGTGAAACTATAATAAACTAACTAAAATTATGACAACGGGTTTTGTTCAGATTGAATTTAAGAAGTAACTTTTATTTTAACGTTTCACACAGAAGATACTAGTTACATACATAGATGGCGTTAGTAGTAGTATTTTAATATAATACAGTGGAAAATGGAATTGTTGTTGTGAGAGAACGGAGTGTCTTAACACTAGATTCTCAGGGTACCTCTGCCTACCCTGCTATATGTAGGATACAGCGTGAAATTAAAAAAAATGATACATATAAAACTAACCAACACAAGCCTGCACGTTACAAGCGCGCAGCATGTCGGAGGGCCCCTCGCAGGGAGGCTCTCGACAGCGGCGCGTGCGCGCCTGCTGCCCGCCGCCGCAGGGCGCCGAGCACGCGGCCCACGCGCCCCACGCCTCCCACGCCCGGTCGGGCGGCGTGCTGCTGCACGTGCCCCGCGAGTTGCAGTATCTCTCTTCTTCTCGTGCGAGTGATAGCTGCTTACAAATTGATTTTTTATTTTTATTTTTATTTTTCTGTTTATTGGTCCACAAAACAAATTACAATCGGTATACATGTAAATAGCGATAAAATTACAACTATTGTAGAAGAGAAAAATACTAGTATTTTTTTCTATGCAGACAGCATGCATTGATAATTATTACAAACAGGCAAGACAAGAAAAAAATAACAATAAAGAATAAAAAATAATACGTACTATTGGTAATTAGATATTAATGAGTTGTTATATTTAAAATAGTCTTTATACGAAATTAAAAATTTATAAGAGATCTTATGAAGAGAACGGAGTGTCTTAACTCTAGGTTCCCTCTGCCTAACCTGCTATATGCGAGATACAGCGTGAAGTATGTATGTCACAAAGCTCTTCAGGAATCGTAATTTTTATTTTTTATTTTTTTTATTTATTCAAATATTAGTTCTTAAAATGGTTTAAAAATAGTTATTATTACATAAAGAATAATATTTTACTATCATAGTGATGTTCTAAAAAGAAAAGTTTATAAGGAGGGATGGATAGTTTGTTACTCCTTCAAGCATATATTATTGAACAGATCTAAATAAAATATTACTGTAATATAGCTTATACAAAATTTATTTATAAAAATAATTATAAAAATTTTTGTCTAATTGGCCAAATATACGAAAAGTCAAAGAAATGTAATTATTAATATATTTAATGAATCCCAAATAATTGACAAT
>JAKGSA010001444.1:5140-62704 GCA_033558755.1 Philaethria dido
GTGATTTATTACAATTTTCACACATAAATAGTGGATATAATATAATATATTTTTTTTTATTTACATAACAATTGTACTATTAAATAAAGAACCATAACATTTTACCTTAAAACTAATATAACAGATAAAATATATTCAGAATATTATTTAAATATGTGTAATAAGCTTATATAGTTTAGTTACCTTACCTTACTTAGTTGATTGTTCTAACTATTTATTTAAAAATACATCTAAATTAACTAATTTCTTTGATTATTACCTTGTGTATAAATAACTGCGAAAAACTTCAAATATACTTATATATATATATATATTATTCATATTCTTATAATATCTACACTTTATTATGAAAATTCTAATTTTTTTTTGATTATTAAGTACTTACCTATATTTACTTTAAATAATATTTATTGGTAATTTAAAATGTTTAATCTATCTTAAATAAATATATATATATGGAAAGATCTTACTTTTACTGGGCCTCAAATAATATTTTTAGGTAACAGCAAAAAGAATCTGTAACAAAAAGGGATATATTAATTTTGACATTAAGTTATTTTTTAAGTTTACAGAGCTATAAAAATTTAATAACGGGATTCGAACCCGCGCTACTTAAAAACTATTGAAGTGCTCTATATATGTAAATATTTTTTTCTTAGTGTCTAAATAACACTTTAGTTTTTTGTCTTATCAGAGCGAAGAAACAAAAAAAGTTTAAATACATCGAGTTTCCGCGTCTAGGCATCGAACCCATACTGCGTCACACAGTCACAAGCGTGCGACTGTAAACGCGACAGGTTGTGGGTTCGATTCCCTCTCCAGGAAATGTTAGTATTTTCATTTCCTGGGTTTAGTAACAAGGCAAAGCGGGGCGTTGAGTTCCGCCACTCCACACGCAATGCTTCAATTCGGCGGAAAGTGGGGAACGGAATTGTTGAAAGAGAATGGAGTGTCTTAACCCTAGGTTCTCAGGTTCCCTCTGCCCACCCTGCTATATGCGGGATACAGCGTGAAGTTATAAAAAAAATTCTAAATTAAATAAAAAAGGTACTCAAAGAGAATCTAGTATCAGGAGAAAAAAGAGAATCTAGTATCCGTTTGAATTCTAGACATTGTGTGTTAGGTGGCGTAACTTAACGCCGCGAAATTAAATTATACTACTAATTTAAAACATTTCGATTTCAACTCACCTCACCCTAAAGCACCAGCAACAATACTGGTAAACAGTACAACCATTGTCGTAGCGAGGCCTCCGATGCCGACGCCAGCGCCGTACACCGCGCCTCCCTCCCCAAACGCGTCCGCTACACACAATGACTCTGTCGAAATGCCAACTGGTGAATACCAGAAGGCAATTCTAGACTTGGGACTTTATGGATGCGAGTGTTTTGGAAATTTTTCTAATTTTTACTTTTTTGGACTTGAAAACTGAGTTTTTTTTTTATTTCTTCGTTATATATAGTCAATGTATATAATTTAAAATTGGTATATTATAACGCTATGGTCGTAATTTCAAAATATGCATAGCTATGATTATATTTAAATTTTTAATCATTCAATACTATAGTAGTAGTGACTCTACAATAAATAGAGATAAATATGTATAAAATATATTATAAATAACTTATATATATATATATATTTCTACGTGCAGTTTATTAATAAAAGTATCTATCTGTAACCAAGGAAGAAAGCAAGAGCCCAATTAGTCTAGAAATGCCCACCAGTGCATGCATTAGCTTATAACTAAATAATAAAATAAATATAAAATATAGAAAATATAATATAATATATGTATCTAAATATAATAATAATAAAGATTTCAACAAAAAGACGACAACCGACTTCAAATAAATTCACTTAAAAGTAAAACTCATTACGAATAACCCAAAAACTATAAACGTCCGATTTCTTAACTAAATTTATGATTAGAAACACTAACTTTCATATAACGAAGTATCATCAAAAATAGTTCACTCAGTACAAAGTTACGCGGTAACACATATTAATAAATACAATCGAATTGAGAAACCCTCTTTTTTTGAAATCGGTTAAAAAATCAAAAAAAATATATATAACGATCGGATTTGAACCTGTGCTATGAAGCGAACTGACCAGGAAAAGATTTAGACTTAATTTATACTCTAAAGTAGAAGCGAGAGGTATAACAGCGAAATCTCTCTATAATCTATTAAAAGGTTTCAGCCTGTCTAAGACTATTGTCAGTTCATTTCTAGCACGTATTTCGGCAGTAAGTAGACGTTACATTAGAATAAGGCACTAGAAGGATCTTTTCAAATTTGGTTAGGTAGAGAAAGCAGCTCGGAGAGTGGAGACGAACATTAATGGATTTTAAAGGGGCCCCTAAGCCTAAGCTTGGGTAGTAAGTCCCAGACACTACTTAGAGCTCCTCTCTCTACAATGTCTCTAAATATACCAACATATATCTATATATCTAGATAGTTTACATATATCTTATTTTTTAATGTGGAGAATATTTAAAAAAATACATAACATACATAAATAGATTAAAAAATTATCTGTTATAAAGTTATAAATATGAAAAGAAATATAAAAGTATACAATTATATAGTAAAATTAATACTTAGATATAGAAAGGTGACACATGCCCAATATTGAATGTTAAAGTTATTATACTTGGAGTAGGGTTTGAACCCACTAAGTTTATTACATTTATTAACCGCTGCACTGACAAGATTATACCAATACATTTTAAAAAATATATAAAGGAAAGAAATATAAATTTATTGTTAAGAAGAGCATGCAAGCAATTAAATAATCTTTTTGACGTCTGTAATAGGTAATAACTAATATTACATTATTACAAATGAAATACATAGATTATGTGTGTAGGGTAACTGGTACTATGATTACTCATATTTTTTCTGTTTGAGTATTAATTGGAATTGGAATATTTTGATTCAATTTTTTTGCAAGAAAGTGTGCAAGAACCATAAGAACTTTTCAGCAATTATGAGAAAGAACATAGATTTAAATAATATGCAGAAATAATTATTATGTCAAAAATTAAGTCTAAGTCTAAGTCTATAATAGTACCATTTACCCTATTAAAAAATACATTGAGAGGACCCATAATAATTGCATAAACATACCTAGTTGACCAACTTCACCGATGATGAATGAATGAATGAATGTAAAGAAAAAAATTTTATGATATAATGTATAATTTTTATTATTATGAAGCTAAAGTAAGTTAAAAAGTTGAATAACTGGTAACAGATTTGAATTCTTTTTTCTAAATTATAACCAGAATACTATGGTGTGTTTAATGACTTCTCATGAATTTATATGTATGAAGTCTTTTGTGAATGTATGACTCATATATGATTGACAATAAAAATAAAATTGCCTGTAAAATTTTATAAATGGCGTCAAAAGATTGAATTTTAGAATTAATTTTACAATAAAATGGCTAAATCTCAAATATCTATATAATTAATTTATTTAGATAACTTATAGCTCACTCACTTCTTACTTCAGTATATTTTTGTCATTAAAATATTTTTTTGTTAATATATTTATAATAATAACTTCAAAATTATTTTTAATCTGTAACCATCGCCGTTCATGCAAACTTAGGCATAATATCTAAATAATATTAAACGAAACTATTTTTAAGGCAAATCCATTCATTCACTTCAAAACGTCATATTCATCTTATTTTATGGTTATCTTTATAAAATAGTTTCATTTAATAAGTAATTATTAATTTAATTAAATATATTATTTATTAGTTATTATTATTTATATATAAATAAATTTTTATTATAATATTTACCTCCATATCTATTTAGTAATGCCATTATAACACCGTTGGTCCAGCCAAACCCAGTTTGTACTACATATTCTCCACCGCCGCCGAAACCGCCGAATATTGTTGCGTCATACTAAAAAAATACAAATGTAAAGAAAAAACATGATTTTAACAAAAAACGACAACTAACTTCAAATATATTTTCTCTAAAAAAGTAACATTATTACGAATACCTCGTAAACTACTCGTTAAATATTAACTAATTTGGATCACATCAGAAGCAATAGCTGTCATATAAAAAAAGAGTCATCAAAATAAAATTTAAAAATAATTTAAATATAATTTTTTTTTTAGCTTCACGCTGTAACCCGCATATAGCAGGGTCAGAGGGAACATGAGAACATAGTGTTTAAGACACTCCGTTCTCTTACAACAATTCCGTTCCTCACTTTCCGCCGAATTAAGGCATTGCGTGTTGAGTGGCGGAACTCAACGCCGCGCTTTGCCTTGTTACCAAACCCAGGAGATGAAAATACTAAACTTTACATTTCGTGGAGTGGGAATCGAACCCACAACCTGTAACGTTTATACTCGCACGCTTGCGCCTCTGCGCCACGACAGCCGTTTTACAATAACCTATATTACTATTAAATAACTCTAAAAAAAACTTAGTGACGCGTCACTACCACAAAAACACTAACCTTCTCTAACATAGCAGTCTTTTGCCGCCATACTTCAAAATTCGACCTCACCCATTTAGTAGCTATTTCATTAGCTAATTGCATTGCGTGGGACATACCAGTGTCTGCTAGCCCCATCACCACTATATACTGTAATGGTGGCCATGCGTTGGGATAATCCCATTGTTCTCCTGAGTGCTCGTATGTGGTGGGGATACCACCTTCGAAGTTATCCACCTGAAATAAATAGCTTGACATAAGTCCATAGGCATTTCCATATAAAAAAAGAGCTAAGCTAAGAGCTTTTGTTGCTAAACAGGATAGTCAAAGAGAACCTAGTGTTTAAACACTCCGTTTACAACATTGTGTCTAAATTCGAGACATTATATGTTGAGTGGCGGAATTTAACGCCGCGCTTTGATTTTTTAGAGAGGAAATATGATTTTTTTTTAACTTCACGCTGTAACCCGCGTATAGCAGGGTAGGCAGAGGAAACCAGAGAACCTAGTGTTAAGACACTCCATTCTCTTTCAACAATTCCATTCCCCACTTTCCGCCGATTGAGGCATTACGTATAATATTGCGTGCAATATGAAATAATTTAAATATAATCAGGAATGATTATAGAGAGAGAATTCTACTAATACTGTTTATGGTTTTTTAGCTCCACGCTTTATCCTTAGCACACCACAGGCAACAACACGGGAATTTAAAAACAAAAAATATTACACACAGCTAGAAAAAAGAAAGAAGCTAGGTATTATTATAAATTAAAATATTAATAACTTAATTAATATGAGGTCATAGAAAAGAAAAAGGAAATGTACTTATTTAAAAAGTAAGAAAAAACCCACCTTCACTTAATGAAAAAAAAACTTAAAATAATTTTATGTATAAAAAAACAAATTTAAATAACAGCCTTCTTTGGGTTACGGGTTCGAATCTCAAAGTTAGTATAATAAATGAAAATATTGATTTACTTAATCAATATGTAGTCATAACCACGCAGCATTTTTTTTTTAACTTCACGCTGTATCCCGCATATAGCAGGGTAGGCAGAGGGAATCTGAGAACCTAGTGTTAAGACACCCCGTTTTCTAAGCAAAAATTAAAAAGAAAAAATAACTCACCTTAACTTTATCCAAATAATTAATAATTCGATTAACATAATATTCTTTTCTCGCTTGGTCAAAGCAACCCGTCCAAAGAGGGGCTATGTTGGAAGGATAGAAGTAGTCCCGCCGTCTGCCTGATTCTAGACTGAAATCTAGCCATGCGCCTACATCTTCATGCCATAGAACCTAGATTATTTTGAAATAAATTATTTTTTAATGTATCATAATAAAGTATTTTTTTAATAGATATATAAATCTGCTTAACATATTTTTGTGTAACTTTAGCTTAGAACATAGTATTCACTTTTTTTTTAGCTCCACGCTTTATTCACCGCTTAGCAGGGTCAGAGAGAAACTGTCAAGACACTCCGTTCTTCACTTTCCGCCCAAATTCGTATCGAAAATAATTTAAATATATTCATTTCCCCGAGAGAGGACCGAACCCACTACTAAAAAACTTTGTACCCATTTTTACGAAAACACGACGGAGGAGCATGAAATTTGGAACACTTTTGGTTTATATAGAGAAAGAGGGCAGAATGCTTACATTTTTTTAAATAATACCTTATGTATTACTTCTTATAAGTATATTAGATTAACAAAATAAATGTTACACACACTACCATGGTTTGACATCCATGTTTATACAAAGTGAAATACATTGCTAAAGACAACGCGTTGTTAACGCGTCAACGGGGACAATAGTAATTATTAATACTTAAAACTTACTTGTTCAATAGCCTCCATGAGTCTCGCGTGGACCTCTCTATAGAACTGCGCTTTTTCCACGTTATGAAGTTGTTCATGAAATTCTGCCAATAACTTGGCATTCCAACACATGATAGCATTTAAATCGACGGGTATGATCGATCGAGTTTTTAAATTTGTTAGGTTACCTGTAAAATAAGTTAATATATTAGTAAAAAATATAGCAGGGTAGTCAGAGAAATTAGTGTCAAGACATTCCCTTCTCCATTTTTGGCTAAATTATTGTGTTATTTTATATTTATGTCTTAATTTATAATCGTCTTATAAACTGAATTGTCGCCATCGTGGTGGTGGTCCATTGGATCATGATGTATTTATTTTCATTTCTCTGCTCTGGTAAAACAAATGGCGTCACTTATCATGCAATATGCATGCAAAGCGAAAGGTTGTGGGATTCCCACTCAAGGAAATATAAAAGTTTAATATTTCCTTTTTTCCTAGATTTGGTAACAAGGCAAAGCGCGGCGTAGAGTTCCGCCACTCTGCATACAATGCCTCAATTCGGCGGAAAGTGGGGAACGGTGTGTAGTAATACTAGGTTCTCAGGTTCCCTCTGCCTATCCGGCTATATGCGGGATATGGCGAGAAGTTAAATAACGTGAAGCTATACATAATTTTCTAACAAAGCTTATGTTTCATAGCATTTACACAAAGGCTATGAGTTCGAATCCCCTAATTGTAAAATAAAAAAATATCATACCTTTATTCGTGCCATTCAATATGAACCATCTAGAAGAGAAGTCCCATCCGGACTCCGCAGCAGATTTTAATTCAGCATATAATTCTTCTTTCTTTGCATTTGAGTCGAAATGCCTGGAAATTAACAATTTTAATGTTATAAGTATAGAATATTTTTAAATATGGTCAAGTCATATGATGATATGTTTAATTTTTGAGTAAATTCCTTTTTTTCAGCTTCAAGCTTCCTTTCAAATAGCACGATCAAGCAAGTTAAAGAGAAACTAGTGTTAAAACACTCCATTTTTCGCATTTCGCTAGAATCTAAGAGATTTAATGTAAATTATAAAAAAATAAAAAAATAAAGCCTCTTATTCGGACTAAAATATACAATAACTTTCCTTACACTAAACTATTACGTTTTTTTTTATCTACACGCTGTATCCCGCATATAGCAGGGTAGGCAGATGGAACCTGAGAACCTAGTGTTAAGACACTCCGTTCTCTTACAACAATTCTGTTTCCCACTTTCCGCCGAATTGAGGCATTGCGTCCTGAGTGGCGGAACTCAACGCCGCACTTTGCCTATCAAACCCAGGAAATGAAAATACTAAACATACATTTCCTGGAGTGGGAATCGAACCCACAACCTGTCGCGTTTACAGTCGCACGCTTGTGTCTCTGCGTCACGACAGGCGTTATATTCACTTATAATACAGATTTATTTAAGAAGAATATATAAATAGGAAGCTGTTGTTAGCTTCATTTTCATGTAAGTTTTAGTTTTGTGGTAATAATTGCATATATGCAATTATTTTGTTATAATACAAATAAAATAAAATTATTCACCTGGCACAATCAATATCTTCTTTGTAACTTTCAGGTCTAGGACCTTGAGATTGGTCGTTATATCTCGATAAATGGTATCTGTAAAAAATATATTAGTTAAATTATTTTTAACAAACCATACGCTATCGTATCACAGCTAAGATATTTTTTTCTGTCAAAGGAAAATTACATCCACAGCATCGTTATTGCTCGTATCTTTTAAGACAAATATCTTAATTCAAGCAGTGATGCAAAGAAATGGCCAGAAAATAGGTTTAGAGTTAATTTATGGTAGTCGAAAATATATTAAAATATCCAACTTTTCGAACACTTGTCCATCATTTGTTATTAATATTCCATGAATTTACACTAAAATTAGTTTACTGTGTTTAAAACCGTGATTATTTGCATTTTTTTAAGACGGCGGTTAACCTCTTGTATAATACAAATTTATTTTTATACTTATAGATTACTGACAGAAATAATCAAATTAAAAAAAATGTTTTCACGATTTTTTAATCTACTTAAAAAAAATTATATCTAAAAATATTGATTTTTTTAATAAAATTTTACTCACATATGGCCTTCATGTTCAACTTCAATAGTATGGTTTTTGATCCAAAAATCGAATTCGCGGTCCAAAGTACCGATATGTTGCCTTAGGAACTCAATGTCACCGAAATCATCCATTATTAACTTTACCATAGGAATAAGGAGAGGTGGTTGAGATCTGAAAAAAAAGATATTATTACTAAACTAACATTTCCTGGAGTGGGAATCGAACCTACAACCTGTCGCGTTTACAGTCGCACGCTTGTGTCTCTGCGCCACGATAGGCGTTTTAAAACTTATAGTTAATTATTCTTAGACATAAACTTACCTCATAATATAATAAATTCTACCCCCATTCGGTATAAATCCGTATCTATCGACGATATCCAAAAAGTTCTCCACCATGCCCTTAGCAGTCGATCTCATTTCAGAAAGTAGCAATCCCTTGATTATCCAATAGGAATCCCAGTAGTAAAACTCGCGGAAACGACCACCTGCAAATATAGTCTTATATGTTAATATATGAAGGAAAAACTTTGTACCACCTTTGATAAAATTAGGCGGACGGAGAAGTATATTTGGCATGGAAGTCGAGAAAGTCAATATATTTCATAATAATGAATTAAGTAATAATTATTTATTTGTATAAAGTGATAAACGCCTGTCGTGGCGCAGAGGCACAAGCGTGCGCGACAGGTTGTGGGTTCGATTCCCATTCTAGGAAATGAAGTATTTTCATTTTCTGGGTTTGGTAACAAGGCAAAGCGCGGCGTGGAGTTCCGCCACTCAGCACGCAATGCCTTAATCTAAAGTGGGGAACGGAATTATTGAAAGAGAACGGAGTGTCTTAACACTAGGTTCTCAGATTCCCTCTGCCTACCCTGCTATATGCGGGATACAGCGTGAAGTTGCTGCCTGTTTTTACATACGAGTATGTCTAAGTAACTATTTATACTGACATAAGGCAGATAATACCAAAATAAGGATAAAAAGGCACAAATCATGTGATGATAGTGAATAGTATAATTAAATAAATAAAAAAAAACAAAATTCTCAAAAATAACTCACCAGGCACTATTACCGGGTTATCAACATATATGATAGAATATAGCTCTTGATTATGTTTCACTTCGTCCTTCATTTTCCTGCCAAGTTGTAACCATAGTCTATTGAGATCTGACGCCCATTGGTGGAAGAGAGGGTCTTTGATGTTTTGAAGAAATGCTGGAACGAAAATGATTTAATTTTTAACGTTGAGTAGAACATTATCTGAGCTTAAAGGCAATTAGTTATTTTGATTCCCATTCGTATGAATTAAAGGTATTTTTTTTTATCTAAAAACAAAGCACAGCGTTGAACTCCGCCACGAAACAGACGGTTCAACAAATTATATTCTTGTATCATCGCAATTCTGACGTATGTAGTGTGAAGTCATTTGACTGTTTACGCAATTGCTTGTGGGTTCGATTCCCATTCCAAGGAAAATTAATATTTTTATTATTTTAATTTCTTTGCTCTAGTAAGATAAAGTAGAAATCTGCACTTTCGCCAAACACCACATAATGTCGATTTTAGACAGCAAGTGGGCAACAGAGTGTTATGACTAGGTTATCTCTAACTACAATAGTATGCGGAAAGAAATGTGAGTTTTTTATTTATTTATAAGAACCTATATATCTTTTTTTTTTATTTATTTAATATTTTTGTATATGTGTATATTAGTATGTAGGTATGGTATTTTATATATTTATTATGTTTACATATATTCTATTGTATGTCTATTTTTTTTTTCTCTTATTTTTTTTGTACTTTGACCCCGCATATAACATACTCATCCACCTCCACAGGTTGACTGGAAGAGATCTCTCTCAGGGATAAGTCCACCTTTGTAAACTAAAAAAATGTATTTATTTTTTCTAATGTATTTTTTTAAGTGCAATAAAGAATATATATATATGTTAATCTATTTTTATATGTAAATTTAATGAATTAAATAATTTTACATAATCATATTAGCAACTATGTTGGATTCGTTATATAAAATTCTATTTGTAATCCTACAAAGTATCAAGGTTTTTATTTAAAGTGAGCAAACGAGTTACTAGGAACTCTTTATACATTTAAAAAGATGTATGTTAAGACATGAAAAAATATTTAAAAATCTAGCGTAAACACATTCATTTTGCCCCTTTCCGCCCCAATTCAAGTCATTGCGTTCTAGTCGCGGAAATCTACGCCGCCCTTTGTCTTAAACAGATATTTTCCAGAGCGAATTTTTTTTTCTTTTTTTTTAGCTTCACGCTGTATCCCGCATATAGGCAGAGGGAACTTGAGATCCTAACGCTAAGACACTCCGTTCCCCACTTTCCGCCGAATTGAGGTATTGCGTGCTGAGTGGCGGAACTCAACGCCGTGCTTTACCTTGTTACCAAACCCAGGAAATGAAAATACTAAACTTTTACATTTCCTAGAATGGGAATCGAACCTACAACCTGTCGCGTTTACAGTAGCACGCTTATGCCGCTGTGCTACGACAGGCGTTGAAAATAATATAATTTTAATGTATTAATTCCCACGAATAGGAATCAAATCCACAACTAATCGAGCTTACAGTTAGACGCTATCCTATCGTATCATAGTGGTACAGAAAGTGGATGATGAAAATTGATATATATTTTTTATTATTTTCTTAATTTTTAGCTTCACGCTGTATCCCGCATATAGCAGGATAGACAGAGGGAACCAGAGATCTAGTGTTAAGACACTCCGTTCTATTTTTTAACGCATCCGTTCACCATTTTCCGCCGAATTCAATCTTAATAGACACAAGACATATCGTGTACATATTGAAATAAAACAAATAAAACTTATTTGCGTTAGATAAAGTAATCTGTGGGAAACACAACTTTGTAACGCAGTTGAATTATCATTATACAAATAAATATATAAAAAATAATCATGTTATCATTATATTGTTCGAATTTAGATAAAGTGAAACTTCATGAATTCATGAATTCTTTTGCATGTAGGAATAAGAATCTAGTATAGTATAGAAGTAAGATTAAGACACTTCAAAATCAAAATGAAATAATTTTATTCAAAGTAAGAAGTTACAAGCTTTATTTTTTGAACGTCAAATAATCTACCACCAGTTCACTAAATGTAATGCCTCAGACCTGAGAAGAACCGGCGCAAGAAACTCAGCGGGACTTTTTTCTTTTTTTTTCCTCAGTCAATACTTTACAATTATTTATTACTGACAATGATACCTTTGAAATAGACTGGAGCGAGCATTTCATTCCCAAGGTGTGCTTCGTTAGAGAGTCTTAGTTAAAATCTTATTATGTTAACAATTGCATAGAACGTTTATATGAAATACTAGCTGTATCATGCGCGCGTTGCTACGCCACCAAAAATAAATTTGAAGGAAAGACATTATATACAAATTATTTTTTTTTCTAACTTCATGCTGTAACTCACATATAGCAAGGTAGGCAGAGGGAACCTGAGAACCTAGTGATAAGACACTCCGTTCTCTTTCAACAAATCCGTTCCCCACTTTCCACCGAATTGAGGCATTGTTGAGTGGCGGAAGTCAACGCCGCGTTTTGCCTTGTTACCAAACCCAAGAAATTAAAATACTAAATTTTTACATTTCCTGGAGTGGATATCGAACCCACAACCTGTCGCGTTTACAGTCGCACGCTTGTGTCTATGCGCCACGACAGGTGTTAAGAAAGTAATTTTAATGATTTGTTAATTTCGAAAAAAATATGTGGCGCCATCTGTCGAAAATTGGTTGTACCCACTCAGAAACATTCGTGGGTTTATGTATAACAACTTTGCTAAAGATCTTCGCATGATCAAATGCATTGTTCACGATTCTATAAAGGACATACAGACAAACATTCATTTTTATAATTAAAGATATTTTTTTTTTCAACGAGGCTCAGTGGTAGTGTTTGAATGTAAATATGATTAGTTGTGGGCTCGAATTCCCTTTTGGGACCTTATATTTAAATAATTTTTATTTTTTCGCGTTTTTTTTAGGTGAGACAACGCGCGGCGTTGAGTTCCAACAGACAGGTGAAGAACGGAGTGTTATGACACTAGGTTCTCTTTGTCTACGTTGCATTGCAAGTTACTATAGAAGAACGAGCAAGGATTTTTTTTATAACTAGATTTTTATAAAATAGTTTTAAATGGATAAAATACACAAATTATATTTTTTTTACTTACAAGGATTATCTTTCCAGTCAGTAGGCCGCCACTCCTCAAACTCTGAGCCTTCAGGATCGAAGTTCTGGTTGACGAACTCCTGAATATCAGCCTTGGTTGGCCTTGAATGTGTCCTTAAACATGATAGGTTATTTTATAAATAGACATGAAATGTGGAAATATATGACTTTTAAAGTATTAAGTTTCATACCTAAAAAGAATTTTGAGTCTATATTTTTAACCGATTTTAAAAAAGAAGAGAATCTCAATTTGACTTTATTTTTATATGTATCACGACATAACTTGTTACTGGGTGGACAAATTTTGTTGATTCTTTTTTATATGATAGCTAGTACTTCTGATATGGTCCTATTTAAATTTAGTTAAGATCTGACGAGTAGTTCTTGAGTTATTCGTAATAATATTACTTTTAAGTGCATCTTATTCGAAATCGGTTTTTTTTGTTAAAATATTAAGTATTATTTTTTTCTTTTTTTTTAACTTCATGCTGTAACCCGCATACAGTAGGGTAGACAGAGGGAACCCCAGAACCTAGTATTAAGACACTCCGTTCTCTTACAACCGCCGCGCTTTGTCTTGTTACCAAACCCAGGAAATAAAAAATTCCATTTCCTGGAGTGGGAATCGAACACACAACCTGTCGCGTTTACAGTCGAACGCTTGTGCCTCTGCGCCACGACAGGCGCAACTATTATTTTCTAAATCAAAATCAAGTACCTGCTCATCATTTCATTGAAATGTTCCATAGTAATATTTGGCGATAGCTTCATTTTCATATCCACAAACGTTTTGGAGTCGTTGTACAGTCCAGCCATCTGGACCGTGTCGAGGAGGGGTCCATGACAGTAGATTAAACTGGAAATTTAAAAAAATATTTATTGGTATTTTTTTATTTAATTAATAAGTGAAAGTGGAAGGATTAAATGTAAGTATTGTTATCGTCTGATCTTTCTATAAAAAATAATTTGTTCTCAATAAACAACACTCTTTTTTTTAAATATTACTGTTTTCATTCCGTGCTGAGAGGCGGAACTCAATCCTGCGCTTTGCCTATTTACCAAACCCAGGAAATGAAACAATTTCTGGGGTGGGAATCGAACCAACAACCTGTCGCGTTTAGTCGCACGCTTGTACCTCTGCGCCACGACAGCCGTTTTCTAATGATGCCTTATGAACATCTTATATTTTAAGGTATAAAATTATTTATATGCAACCAAGGTATATTTCGAAATACAAAAAAAACAAGAAACGTATAAATTTGTTCGTAACGGGACTCGAACCCACTCCTCCTAACTAAACTATGTAAGCGCTCTAACCGATTAGGCTGTACGTGCTTATCGAACTACGTCGCAGTTCTTATACGCTTGTTACAACTTATTTATGGTGTTAGCACCTATCTAGAATGATTTTTACAAACTTCTGTGACTTGAAATTTTTCTAAGATAGATTGGCAACAGAGAATGGTTCTTTTTTTTTTTTTTTATGGATAACTGATGGCAAACGAGCAGAAGGACCACCTGATGGTAAGTGTTACCTTCGCCCATGAACATCTACAACACCAGAGGCGTTGTAGATGCGTTGCCAACCTAGAGGATACAAATGGAAGGGGAGGACAATGTAGTAGTCCGCTATCGGAACCACTACATTTTAGGGAAAGGATGGGTGGGATAGGGGAAAACCTGACTTACATGCCATCGAACCGGAACACATCATAAGATATTTGGCGGTTCGTCTTTGACATGATAGTGGTCGCGAGCCAGACGGAGGACGAACCTCCTACCACCAACTCCTTATTAAAATATTTTTGCTTTTCTTGTGTGTGAATTTAAAAAAAACTAGTGGCCCCAGTAACGCGTTAACAACGCGTTGTCTTTAGCAATGTATGTATATGTCACTTTATATAAACGTGAATGTTAATCCATGGTAGTGTGTGTAACATTTATTTTATTAATTTAATATACTTTTTATGTATTACTGTTAAAAAATGTTAGCTTTCTGCACTTCTCTATATAAACTATAAGTGTGCCCAAAAAAACATATAAAAACTTGAACGCAGCGGGACTCGAACCCGCGCCTCTTGGAAACCGTCGAAACGCTCTGACCACTAAGCCATGTGTTCTACATCCGGCTGCATCGAAATTCGTATACGCTTGTTACAACTTATTTATGTTGCTAGCAATCTCTGTAGAGATTTTTACAAATTTCTGTTACCCAAAGATTATTTCAAAGAACAATCTTTTAGCAAGAGAGAATGCTATTTATTAAATATTTTTGAAGTGTGCCAAATTTCATGCTCCTCCATCCGCGTAGCTTACGTAAAAAGGGATCCAAAGTTTTTGGTTCACGTATTTATATATAGATATTAGAATAGTCAAGACAAATTAAATCACAAGACTCGACTGAGAAGTACCTCTACCAACTACTGAAAATTACATATTCAAATTAATCTCATTGTTCCAATATTATATGACATTGGAATAAATTACACTGTTTAATTTCTATTTATAGCGATCGTTGAAAAGAAGACAAAGCCGCATGAGAACATAATGGATTTATTTAGATCTAACCGGAAGTTACCGGCCTCGTTCCTTTGTAGTCAGTACTTTTGTAATAGTACAACAATTTACCTATTTCTCTATATACGTTATGCATTAGTTATTTAAATTAGCTATAAGAATAATATCTAATAAATAAATAGAGGCCAGTCTTGGGCAGAACAAGCGTGCGATTGTAAACACAGGTTGTGGGTTCGATTTCCACTTCAGGAAATAAAAATATTAAATATTTATTATAATTAATATTAAGTACTCAGCACGCGATACCTCAATTCGGCGGAAAGTGGGGAACGGAATGTCTTAATATTAGGTTCTCAGGTTCCGTCTGCCTGCCCTGCTATATGAGGGATACAGCGTGAAGGTAAAAAAAAAATGTTTTATCATTTTCTAGCTCTGGTAACAGGGTAAAGCGCGGCATCGAATTCCACCACTCAACACTCAATGTTTCCTTCGCCTAGCCTACTATGTGCAGGATGCAGCGTGTTTGTTAAAAAGAATAAAAAACAATACCTATTTACTAGGTTACCTTAGGTTTTGTTTAAAATAATATATTCAAAGAACAGAGATTGTGTCAGTACAAACAATGATTGCGAGTTCGATTCTCGATCGGTAAAATAATTAAAAAATTCTCGCTTTTTCACGTAAATATAATGAGAACCTAGTGTTTTCTATAATCCTCCTGAGATTGAGACATTGCGTATTGAATGCGGAACTCAACGCCGCGCTTTATCTAACTAAAGCCGGTAAATAAAAATAATTTAAATATAATCATGATTCAATTGACAACAGAACCAAATGCACTTTCAAAAAAAATTGATAGCAACTGCAAAGTACATTATGCTTATTTAATACTTATAATAAATAATTTACTATTGTTTTATGATTATTTTCGACACGAGTAAGCATTTTATAGTTACAAATAATATGTAACACGCGATTGAAAAAGTAAAGGTTTATTAACTCTATTTTATTAGTTTCACGTGTATCTTTCTATATATGTGTATCTATTTTTTTTCTTTAACTTCACGCTGTATCCCGCATATAGCAGGGTAGGTAGAGGGAACCAGAGAGTAAGTGTTAAGACACTCCATTCTCTTTCAAATTCCGTTCCCCACTTTCAGCCGAATTGAGGCATTGTGGGGCTTTCGATCTAGTAGTATTCAAAATAAGATTTTTTGACAAACTTCCTGTTTCCTGCTTCTTCGTTTGGATTCGATTGAAACTTTGCACATACATTACAATATTTTCCTATCTAAGCAACAATTACTTGAACTCTCTTTGGAAAAATTTTATCTTATTTCCTAAGCTTAGTTGAGTAAATATTATTTTTTTTTTTTTTTATGGATAACGGATGGCAAACGAGCAGAAGGACCACCTGATGGTAAGTGGTTACCTTCGCCCATGAACATCTATACCACCAGAGATGTTGTAGATGCGTTGCCAACCTAGAGGATACAGACGGAAGGGGAGGATAATGTAGTAGTCCGCTATCGGAACCACCACATTTTGGGGAAAGGATGGGTGGGAAGGGGGAAAACCTGGCCTAAAAAAAATATAGAGAAAGTTGACAAAAGGTATGGACCACGTGTCCGTAGTGATCAGAATAAATATTATAACTTGAACCGAAACATGCTATTATGCACCCTTTCCTTGGTAAAAAAATTAAGGTGAAAATTATTTTAAGCGTGTTGCTGTTAGTTTAATTTTAACCAATTCCAAAAAAGGAGAATTTTTTTTACTGGATAAATCAATTTTGATTTTTTTTATTTATATGATGGTACCTTTTATGTGGCCCCATTTAAACGTATTATAGTTAAAATCTGTCGAGTAGTTTTTGAGTTATTTGTAATAATTGTACATTTTTGTATATTTTTAGGAAATGAAATTTTTCATTTCCTTGGTTTGGTAAAAAGGCATAGCACGGCGTTGAGTTCTGCCACTCAGAACGCAATGCCTTAATTCGGCGGAAACTGGGGAACGGAGTGTCTTAACACTAGGTTCTCTCTGCCTACCCTGCTATATGCGGGATACAGCGTGGAGCTATGTATGTATGTAATTTTATTTTAAACAATTTGTCATTTTTATCTTCAAGCATTTTCGCACAATATAGAGTAGCTAGCATCTAGTAATACGCCCAATCTGCGTTAAGTGTACATTTATCACGAGATGTACACTTATTTGCTAGGTTGCGTAACTAAACACCGCATTTTGTTTAACCAAAACCAAAAAACAGATTCATATTTATATATTCTATTATTGTTAGGGAACTATCTATTCACTGGGAGTTTATATTCTTAGCCCACATTCAAGGTTTTCCGATATTCATGACGAAGTACGATGAAGTTAAATTATTACTAGTAATTTCGAAATGATAAACGATATTGCCTCGAAATATAAACCTTGTAATAAAACATATTGACTATCACCTTAATTTTGTTTTTATTACAAATAATTCATATTTAATTTTAGTAATATCGAAAGTTAAAACGTATCTGTTACACAAGTTAGGCTCCAACAATTAACTGCTTGACTTTTTATGACCTTTTTAGTGATTTTTAATGACTTTTTTAGTGACTTTTTATGAGTTTTTCAATGACTAAAAAGTAAGGTTTCATACAGTAGTCTAAGTCTTTTATATGTTATACTAGCTGTCACTCGCGGCTTTGCTCGAGTCAAAGGGAATTAACAATAACTTCATAATACATGAGTATAGTGCCTTCATATAAGTAACGTTACGGATTTTTCTATAGGAATGAGATGTTTTACTACGTTAAAAAGTAGCTTATGTCACTCTCCACTCCACCTAACTATCTCTACTCGTAAAATTATAATGTAAGATCGCTTCTTTTCGACGTAAAAGAAGGAAGAAAGAAAATAAACACACTTTCCCATTTATAATATTAGTATGGAAATATGGATTTATACGTTGAAATTTTTATTTTAATTTTTGTTTTTTAACATCACGCTGTATCCCGCATATAGCAGGGTAGGCAGAGGGAACCAGAGAACCTAGTGTTAAGACACTCCGATCTCTTACAACAATTCTGTTCCCCACTTTCCGGGAATTGAGGCATTGCGTGCTGAATGGCGGAACTCAACGCCGCACTTTGCCTTGTTACCAAACCCAGGAAAATGAAAAGACTAACGTTTCTTGGAGTGGGAATCGAACCCACAACCTGTCGCGTTTACAGTCGCACGCTTGTGCCTCTGAACCACGACAGGCGTAGAAATTCAGAACATTAGAATTAAGATTTTAACAGAAGAAAACCGACTTCAAATAGAATGTAAAGTGTTGTGATGGTATTATTACGAATAACTCTAAAACTACTCGTCAGATATTAACTAAATTTAAATGAGACCACGTAAGGACTAACTAACATATGGAAAAACGTCAACTAAATTGGTATACTCAGTAAAGAAATCGGTTTATTTTTAACCAAATTTCTATATAAATATAGTCTTTCATATATTCTAAGATTATGAATTTAAACTAATTAACTCATCAATTATTTCTAACTTCAAACCAAGCATATTACAATTAAAGGTGACACGCAGTTTCTAGTTTCACAAGACTACACATTAGCTACTGGTCTCTAGAGTTACAAAACGATTCATCAGTCTAGTGGTCATATGAATTTTTTTTTTGGCAACTGACTCCGGTCACAGGCGACCACACCGAGAACCACAAGAAGAACACAAAAACCAAACATGTCTATGGCACTACTACTTACAACTAATATCACTAAAAAGGAACTACTATATTTGAAATAAATAGAAATAAATAGATATAAATAGTTTTTATAGTCTTTTATAGTTTTTACGTATTTAGATATGTACAGAGAATTTTAAATTTCTTCCTGAAGGGCCGCCCGGGCATTATGACCACAGTGTTTTGGGGTTAGCAACGTGGCAGGGGCACTTTTGTGCCCAGTTCTGTAACAAAGAAAATTATATATTAGAATTATCACAGAGTAACACGGTAACATATATAAATAGCTTCACGCTGTAACCCGCACATAGCAGGGTAGGCAGAAGGAATCTGAGAACCAAGTGTTAAGACACTCCGTTCTTTTTTAAACTTTCTCCACTTTCCGCCAAATTGAAGCATTGACTGAGTGGCGGAACTCAACGCCGCGCTTTGCCTTGTTACCAAGCCCAGGAAATGAAAAAATCCATTTCCTGGAGTGGGTGAATCGAACCCACAACCTCTCGCGTTTACAGTCGCACGCTAGTGCCTTTGCGCCACGACAGGCGTATATATTGATATTATATATTTAATAATACACGTAATTGCGCAGTTAAAAAGTCATCAATATTTTTAAAATGAATGTTTTCATGCTATGAAAATAAATTTTCAAACAAATCTTGCAAGAAATGGGTCAAAATACCGTTGAAAAAATCTTAGATTCATTTATTAATAGATAAATGCAGGTAAAGCTAATAAAAGCGTGTTTCAAAAATACATAAGTATAACTTTTCCTTAATTCCGTTTGTTAATTTCATAGAAATACAAGCTTTTAGGTTTTGCTTCAATATATATTTTGTTGAGAAGGAAAACGTTCTAGTATATTGATTATACAAGGAAAATCAATTGGTAATAACTCAAGTCGACTTTTATACAACCATAAGATGTATCGACTTTGCTTGCGTGGACTATAAAACCTAAAACTACATTTTTTCCCGTTTTTTTTTTAAGAATTTCGAGATATCCTGTCTTAGTGCCCAAGGAGACTAAATCCAAATTTCAGCTATCTATGGCCAGTAGTTTAGCCTGTATATTATCTGTCAATCACTCAGTAATGCATTCGATTAACATACATGGTAGTGGCGAAGGGTGAAAATTTAAAAAAATAAGCCGGTAGATTTATGGAAGCCGGTAGATTTAGGGAAGCCGATATATTTAAGGAAGCCGGCAGATTTAGGTTAGCCGGTAGATTTAGGAAAGCCAGTTGTTTTAGGGAAGCCGGTATATTTAAGGAAGGCGGTACATAGAGGTAAGCCGGTGTATATAAATGACCGTATAGGATGTCAAGTTTTTTTTAGCAATTTCACTATTTAATTTTGCTGGAGCTTTTCTTTTTAGGTCTCAATCTTTTGTTTGTTTTTATTTATTTTGTTTTTTGATCTTGTTTTTTAGTTGCAAAGTCACTCCTAATTTTTTACAAATAATTTATTGTCATTTACAAAAGGTAAGCCGGTGGGAACCGTGTTATATGGACGCCTCGCCACTGATACCTACAGTAAATATGAGTAGTAAGAACAAAATACAAAATAACTATTGTTTATTGCAAGTAACTATGTTATGGTAATTTAGCACTAAATAATTATTGTACGTTGATACAATTCTTTTCATATTATAAATGCAAAAGTGTATGAATGGATGTTTGTTACACTTTCAATTACTGAACGGATTAAGATGAAACTTTACAGTAATATAACTTATATATCAAGATAACTTTAAAATAAAAGAAAAAAGCGGGCAAAGTCACAAGTCAAAGCTAGTAATTTACAATTATTAAACAAATTTTAATTTTAATATGTTCCTGCATAGCAGGAAAGAACTTAGTTTAAAGTCTTAGTGTATATTTTTATTTTACTAACATATCTATTATGGTTGGAATAAACGATAGGTTATATATGTTATGTATAAATGTTAATTAACACCACCGTGGCACAGTATGACACTGTTTCCTTGTAAATGTCGTGGGTTCGATTCCGATTCAAGTAATAGTATGTTTAAATAATTTTTACTCTCTAGCTTTGATACGATAAAGCACGTTGAAAATCTGGGTAAAAAGTGATCCTGCGAGAAAGGAACTAAAATAATTTTTAAAATTTTAGCAAAATAAAGCCAACTTAAGATAAACGTTGCTACTAAAAAGTAAAATAAATATGAATAACTCAAAAACGGTAACACCTATAAAAATACAATCGTATTGAGCCTTCTTTTTTGAAAATCGGTTAAAAATTAACAAATAAATTAAATAGGTTAACGCCTGTCGTAGCCCAGAGGCACAAGTGTGCGACTGTATATGCGACAGATTGTGGATTCGATTCCCACTCCAGGAAATTGATTTTTTCATTTCCTGGGTTTGGTAACAAGGCAAAGCGCAACATTTAGTTCCGCCACTCAGCCCGCAATGCCTCAATTCGGCGAAAAGTGGGGGACGGAGTGTCTTAACTGCTATATGCGGAATACAGCGTGAAGCTATGTATGCATGGATAAAAATTGACAATTTTCTTCTTATTTGATATTCTTTAAAAATGGTGCTCTAAATTATATCCTCGTTATCTGTATAAGATATTAGGAAAATATTATGTTCACATCAGATCCGGACATACGTACAAATTTTGAAGAAAATCAGACGTCAAGAAGTATGTCAAAATAGCGTTGAAATATTTTCTTACATAGATATCACAAACATCATCACAAAAGTAAAAAGTAATAAAAGTATGTTAGAAATAACAGGAAAAGGTACATTATATTAACTTCTGATACACAATTTGCGTTATTTTTTTTTAACTTCACGCTGTATCCCGCATATAGCAGGGTAGGCAGAGGGAACCTGAGAACCTAGTGTTAAGACACTCCGTTCTCTTGCAACAAATCCGTTCCTCACTTCCCGCCAGATTGAGGCATTGCGTGTTGAGTGGCGGAACTCAACGCCGCGCTTTACCTTGTTACCAATTTGCGTTATAAGTTTATTTTTTTACGAAGTCAGGTAAAAGTCAGAAACTCGTGACAAACAGCCAGACGAGATCAAATGACATATTTTAACACATTTCGATGACTATACGAAATATTACACGAGTAGACAGTGATGTAAGAAATTCTATAAATAAATTTAGCTTACGTTTTCATTTATGACGACGAAAGTATTATTTTTTTTTAGCTTCACGCTGTATCCCGTACATAGCAGGTTAGGCAAAGGGAACCTGAGAACCTAGTGTTAAGACATTCCGTTCTCTTTTAACGTTTCACGCGCGACAGGTTATAGGTTCGGTTCCCACTCCAGGAAATTAAAAAGTTTAGTATTTTCATTTCCTGGGTTTGGTAGCAAGGCATAGCGCGACGTTGACTTTCGCCACTCAGCACGCAATGCATCAAATTGGCGGAAAGTAGGGAACGCAGTGTCTTAACACTAGACTCTCAGGTTTTCTTTGCCTACCCTGCTATATGCGGGATACAGCGTGAAGCTAAAAAAAATATGTATGGTTGAAAGGTAGATTTATAAAAAACTTCCTGCCGATACGATAAAATGCTTGCACTTGAAAATAGCAACGCACTAGTTAGGGGACTGCGTAATTGAGAGGTTTGAGAACGGGAAATTTCATATTGAATAATTAAGTCCCCCATTCGATTATTAGATACACGTCAAAATAAAAGTTTTGTGGGTTCGATTCCCATTCCAGGAAATGAAAATGTTAAATATTTATAATATTTCTTTACGTTCTTTTTAAGTACTCTGCTATACGGGGAAAAAACTTAATCTTTATATATATATAAAAATGAATGTTTGTCTGTATAGTGTCGATGAATTCAAAAACTACTGTACTTAACGATGATTATGAAAATTGGTATATATATGTATTTTTCCACGGAGAAGGTTTGTTTGTATTTAATATTTTAATTTCCTTGCTGTGGTGATAAAGTATAGCGCGGCGTTGAGTTCCGCCACCCATCATGCAATGTCTCGAATTCGGACTTGACAATAGATTTTCCTGAGAACCCTGCTGTACAGGATAAAGCGTTAAGTTATTTTTTTTTTGTAAAATAAAAATTGTATACTGGTTTAAATTGTTTCTCACATGATTTTGATACGCATATTATATAATGGGGGAAGTGTTTACCGCATACCTCTAAAATGATTAGCATCAATTGTCTATTCGTGACAGCGTCAGCATAAACCAATTTTTTTAATGAAATTAAAAAAAAACAAAACAGTAATATTAAATAAAACCTTAATATCTTTTCTTTCGTGGCCCGGAGGCATAAGCGTGCGACTGTAAACGTGACAGGTTGTAGGTTCGATTCCCACCCCAGGAAATGAAAATGTTATATATTTATAATATTTAGTATTTTTATTTCCTTGCTCTGATAACAAGTGCGGCATTGAGTTTCACCACTCAGCACGCAATGCCTCAATTCAGCGGGAAGTGGTGACCGGAAAAGATAAAAGAGAACGGAGTTTCCTAACTCTAGGTACTCTGGTTTCCTCTACGTATCCCTGCTATGTGCGGGATACAGCGTATTAATAGAAGCTAAAAAAAAATAACCTAGAGGAAGAAACTTAAACAAATAAAATTAAAAATATATATTATTGCTATCTGTACATTTCAAATGTAAAAGATCGTTCACATTGTATCTCACATTTTCATACGTCAAAGTGTAAATTGGAATAAATGATCCTAGTTGTGTTCAACTGACATGTTCGAAAAAAACTAGAAGAACTGTACTGAACTAAACTGATACTGACAGAAGCTAACTATATCCAGTCTTGATATTACTTTAGGGATTTAAGATTGCAAAGATACTATCATATTTTTTTTAACTTCACGCTGTACCCCGCATATAGCAGGGTAGGCAGAGGGAATCAGAGAACCTAGTGTTAAGGCGCTTAATGAAAATACTAAATTTTACATTTCTTAGAGTGGGAATCGAACCCGCAACCTGTCGCGTTTACAGTCGCATGCTTGTGCCTCTGCGCTACGACTGGCGTTTCATTAGATACAGATACTTTCATTAGATACATATTTTTATTTTTTTAAAAAGTATTATTCATACACTTAAGAAAAACATTTTTATAAAACGTATAAAAGTAAAGGTATATGTTGGACCGTATGGCTTAGCGGTCTGAGTGATTGCAGTTTCCAAGAAGGGCGGGTTTGAATCTCGCTACGTTTAATTTTTTATATGTTTTTCATTAGATGGATTTGTTATCTATCTGTAATCTAAAATACTATAGATGAAAACGGAACAAGACCTGGATTTTGTGATAAAACAGACAAAACGAAATGTTTTGTTTCACTAATCAACACTAATTTTGGTGGAGAGTGGATAGCTGAGTGTCTGGACACTAAGTTTTTCTCCGACTATCGTGCTATATAGAAAAAATAGTGAAGCTGCAAAAAAATCAATTTAGTAAGCCGAATAGTATATATGTATATAAAACGCTCCCTAAATGAGAAATAACAATGTACAGGCGAAACTACAAACTGTAGAAAGCTAAAATTTAGGGTCCTTGCAGAGTATAAGGCACGCTAAAAAAGTTTTCAAAATTCCTACGAAATAGGAGAAAATGAGAGGGTATATTTTTTACAGTAGTGTATAAATGAAGTCGTGGGATATAACTAAATGTATTATATATATAGAAAAATCAATGCATTGTAACATGGTTGGAACAGCCGCCCAAACATTATAGAGCTCATCTGTCATCAAGTTCAAAGACAATTTATATTTAGACTCATCTCTCGGAGAAGTCAAGGTTATGTGTGATTACTCACAATTGCTAAAGTGGAATTTTCTTTAACATTACATAATATGCTTTACTTTTTTATTTATATAGATATTTTTTTGGACTATGGAAGACTACAGCCAGTCTGTCGCCGCTCTTTGTTCAAATACGACGGACATATTGCGTCGGTATAATTAAGATTTAAAGAAAAAGAAAAAACGAATCCCTATAAAATGCATTGAAATTAACATGATTACGAATATCTCATAAACTATTGACCAGATCTAAAATAATTAGATAACTTAACTCATTTATCAAAATCAGAAACACTAGCTATTATATAATAAAATATCAAAATCGGTTCAATCAGTAAAAAGTTACATAAAAAATAGTTGAATTTAGGACTTCCTCCTTTTTTTGAAGTTGATTAAAAATATCGGAATATAGAAATGTAGACGATAGAAATAGAAGGTGATAAGTATGTAATGATTTATGAATATTAAAAAATGCGTGACGTATTAATTTCAGAGGAAGTTAGACGCAATATCAACACGTCGCTTCGTCAAACACTGCTCTATTTGCAAATTTAAATAAAAAGGTAATTTTAATTTTTCTTTTTAATCCGGATTCAATAAAAATTAACACCTGTCGTGGCGCAGAGGCACAAGCGTGCGGCTGTAAACGCGGTACGTTGTGGGTTCGATTCCCACTCCAGGAAATGTAAAGTTTAGTATTTACATTTCCGTGTTACCAAACCCAGGAAATGAAAATTTCCTGGGTTTGGTAACACGGCAAAGCGCGGCGTTGAGTTCAGCCACTCAGCACGCAGTGCTTTAATTCGGCGGAAAGTGGAGAACGGAATTGTTGTAAGAAAACGGCGTGTCTTAACACTAGGTTCTCAGGTTGTCAGAATACAGCGTGTAGTAATAAAAAATTATTATTAGTTATATAATGTTAGACGTGCGTCAAATATCTTGCAATGCTTTCAAATGTCTTATTCTTGTAAAATTAAAAAAACCTAAAAAGAAAAAACTAGTCGAAATCCCAAAAGAGTTAAGAACAAAGTAAAGTAATAAATAAATAATAAAAATTAAAAGAGAAAAACAGAAAATTTTAGTCTTTGAACATTTTTTTCTTAATATTTGTTTGCAAAACTCCATTTCAACGTTAAAGAGGACAAACACGGAACAACAAAGTGTGAGCTTCCGGCGCTCGATTTACGACCAATTGACTGTGCTGTATCAATTGGAAGATTACCTTACCTTCGCCCAACCTTGGACTGGTACCTACTTCTAGCTACTTACTTAACCATCTTGATGGCATAATTGAGAAAAAAATGAGAAGTTAGGAAAAAAATAATTTTAAATAATAAAGGTGTAGTATTTATATGAATATACTAAATTTGTTTATCGTTCTATTATTGTAAAACTACTCTTTTTTTAACTTCACGCTGTATCCCGCATATAGCGGGGTAGGCAGAGGGAACCTGAGAACCTAGTGTTAAGACACTCTGTTCTCTTTCTACAATTCCATTCCCCACTCTCCGCCAAATTGAGGCATTGCGTGTTGAGTGGCGGAAGTTAACGCCGCGCTTTGCCTTGTTAGCAAACCCAAGAAATGTAAATACAAAATTTTACATTTCCTGGAGTGGGAATCGAACCCACAACCTGTCGCGTTTACAATCACACGCTTGTGCCTCTGCGCCACGACAGGCGTAGACAGGCAAAACTATTCATTTTTTTACATATATGTATGCATGCAGCTGATGTAAGCTGATGTAAGCTATATTACTGTAAAGTCTTATCTAGATTTGTTCAGTACTCTTTGCGTTAAATAATAAGAAATACACATTCTTCCATCTTCACAACTTTATTGTATGAATATATTAAAAAAAAAACAAAGCAACTTCACGCTTAATCCCGCATACCAGGGTAGTCAGAGAACCTAGTGTCAGGACACTCCATTCGCTGATAAATAAATATATTTTATAAAGAGATATCTTTAATACATAAGAAATTGTTTTACAAAGTTTAAGAAATTCGATGTGCCTCATAAATAAATCTTGACAAAAAACTTTTAGCTTTTCCTTTGAAAATTAACGCTTACACTTGTCTTAATTAATTATATGTCCGAATGCATCCAAACCTATTTATTTCATTAAACATAATTGAAATAACTTTTCGCTTTCAAATAAAAAATGTTCTTGCGACATTCTATGAATGAAATACAGATAAAACTATATATATTATTGGTGGTGAAGGCAAAGCATTACTAATAGAGATCATCAATACCTCTTCCCTTTTTTTTCTTTTTTATGGATAACGGATGGCAAACGAGCAGAAGGACCACCTGATGGTAAGTGGTTACCTTCGCCCATGAACATCTACAGCACCAGATAAGTTGTAGATGCGTTGCCAACCTAGAGGATACAGATGGAAGGGGAGACAATGTAGTAGTCTGCTATCGGAACCACCACATTTTGGGGAAAGGGTGGGTGATAAAGGAGAAAACCTGAGCTTGATACTTGTGGTTAGTCCAGTTCATACTGGAGGAAGGTCACGTAAAAAACATTAGAACTCCCCAAAAGGCATGTATGAAGAGGTTAATGACTGTGGAAGAGGCGAAAGAAGTATGCAAGGACCGTAACGTTTGGCGCTCCGTTCTGACTGCCTCGCTAGGGATAAAGCTTGAAGCTAAATAAGAACTTATGGTTATATTATGGCCAAATAACATATTTTTTTTATAAACTGTAGTATATATGTTATTCTGATGTATAAGGTATATTTCTATAAAGTTTTATCAAGATCTGTTCAGTAGCATTTGCGTGGAGTTACAAACATGCATACTCATTTATAATATTAATAGGATATAATAACCAGGTATGCCACGTAAATGAATACAAAAACAAAATCACGTGAGACGCCCACTTTTCTGCGCAAGTATCAAGTGTCATACAATGCCAATACACACCCCCATGTGACGTGAAAGGTAAAATTAGGTATCGTATGATCTGTGGTATGCCATGTATGGACCTAGCCCATCTTTTTATGGGAAAGTGCCAATAATTTATGTTTGTTTGATATTCAATTAATCGATTTCAATTCTTAGATATTAATTTCGGAATTTGTTTGTTATTTTTTTTTAAAGTTCTTGTTTTTTTTTTAATTTCACGCTGTATCCCGTATATAACAGGGTAGGCAGAGGGAACTTGAGTTAAGACACTCCGTTCTCTTTCAACAATTCCGTTCCTCACTTTCCACCGGATCTTTCTTGTTTATTTTATAAAATTGTTTAAAAATGTCCAAAATGTTAACTTAGTGTGCTAGAGTTCTATTCGTTATTTGATGAGATAGGATTCGTCTATTCGTACAAATTACCTATGCTTTCTGCAATTATTATGATTCTATTGAGAAAAATATCATCATTTGGCTTTAACTAGGTACGCCTTAATCTAAAAACATAACTATAATCTAGTTATTTTTTTTAGATTCAGGCTTAGAAAAGTAGTCAGAGAAAACCGAGTATCTAGATACTCCTTTCTCCACTCTCCGCCCAAACTCAAGATATTTTGTTTTATTAACAACTGCGATAGCTTACCATATGCTGCATTCAATCAAATCATGTGATTTCAGATATGCTCAATATGGAATGGGCACATAATGAATTGGTATTCTGCCAAATATGTCCGTACTAATTATCTGTTCCTACTTCTTAGGTTTAAATTTAAATATTCATCACAAAAATTACCTAAGTCGATACCACCTGTATCTGTCACGAAACCTAAATTGAATCGGTGAGTGCAGAAACAACGTAAGTCCGGATTGTCAAATTTTGCAGGAGGGAGTAAAACAACACGCATCTTGCCTTTCTAAGCTAGTTTGAATCGATTACGAATTTTTGCATTTTTTGTGACTTACGTTGTTTCTGCACTCACCGATTCAATTGCCAAGCTTTATTGATGTTACAAGATATTTGGTTTTCGAAATTTTTACATATTTTAAATTAAACTATTTCAACCGGATTAATAACGTATAACGCCTGTCGTGGCGCAGAGGCACAAGCGTGCGACTGTAAACGCGACAGGTTGTGGATTCGATTCCCTCTCCAGGAAATGTAAAAGTTTAGTATTTTCATTTCCTCGGTTTGGTAATAAGGCAAAGCGCGACGTTGAGTACCACCACGCAGCACGCAATGCCTCAGTGCGGCGGAAAGTGGGCAATGGCAATGTTGAAAGAGAACGGAGTGTTTTAACACTAGGTTCTCTGGTTCCTACTGCCTACCCTGCTACATGCGGGATATAACGTGAATCTAAAAAAACACTTCTAAACTATGTAACAAATTTTAATTTAAATATACCATATCAGAAGTATTAGCTATAATAAAAAAAAGTGTAATCAAAATAGGTACACGCAGTAAAAAGTTACACGGTAAGACATTAAAAAAATACAAAAGAATTGAGAACCTTTTTGGGAGTCGGTTAAACACAAACAAACTTCCTCTCAACCTTTCATATTCATAACATTAGTAGAATTCAATAGAGGGGAACGGAATTGTTGAATAAGAACGGAGTGTCTTAACACCAGGTTCTCAGGTTCCCTCTGCCTACCCTGCTATATGCGGGATACAGAGTGAAGGTGAAGGTAGAATGCATCTTCATAAATATTAACACAAAATCGTAAAATATTCGCTTAAAAGATTTATTTAAATTGTAATTTTAATACAGTGGGAGTGTCAGTCAATGATAAGAGTACACATTTTTGGCAAGAACACTTGGCACTATGTATAATATTCTTGTCAGATTAGTTAGTTTATTTTTACCCTTCTCTTAGAATCAAGTAACCTAATAATTCTTATTGAGGCCTTCGTGGCGCAGTGGGATTTGAGTGTATACGCGATTGGTTGTTGGTTCGATTCTCACTTAGGGGAATGATTATGTTCAAATTATATACATTTCTCCGCTCTGACAGGGCAAAGCGCGGCGTTGAGTTCCGCCACTTAACACACAATGTAAATTCTCGATTGTCTTAACACTGGGTTCTCTCTGATCACCTATGCGGGATAAAGTGTGGTGTTGCTTTTTTTATATGTATATGAACATATATTACCTTTGATTATAAATTTTAACGGTACCAATATAATCGCTGTGTATAACACACATAGAATGATAATATTTAAATTATTTTTATTTTTCCGCCCAGGATAAATATAGCGCGGTGTTAAGTACCGGTAATCAACACGTAATATCCCGATTTTAGAAAAGTGGAGATAATAATATATCTACCTATATGTTTAGCAGGCTATACGGGAAAAGCAAAAGAAAATATATATTTTTTTAGCTTCACGCTGTATCCCGCATATAGCAGAGAAAACAGAGAGAACCTGAACTAATTATTATAATATTTATTCTTTATATATTTAAAACTTTCAGAAATACAACGATAGAAAGTTTATTTTTAAATAATAATTAAATAAATAATTAAGACACTCGCCGTTTCCCATTTCCCGCCGAGTACCTTTTGTACCTTTTAATAAATGAAGTATATATCATTTTATACTGTAGTAGCTAAAAAAGTATTTCTTTTCTTTCCTACTTGCTTTACAAACAAACAATAGCCGTCTCAACATTTCGTATTAAAGTTCATTGATCCGTGGACTATTGTGACCTTTGATGACCTTAACCGCTATTAGCTGTAACATACTAAATATAATACAATTTCTATTACTAAATCTTTTCTTTCACGTTTCATAGCAAGGATAGATAGAACCTAGTGTCTAGACACTCCGTTCCCCGCTTTCCGCCAGAATTCAAGACATAAAGTGCTGCGCGGCGTTGAGTTCCGCCACTCAGAACGCAATGCTTCGATTCGGCAGAAAATAGGGAACGGAGTGTCTTAACACTAGGTTCCCTCTGCCTACCCTGCAATATACGGGAAACAGCGTTAAGGTAAAAGAAAGTGCTAAAAGGTAAACTCTACGCCTCTCGAGGGCGTAGAAATGAAAGCAAAATATATATAAATTAATTTCTACGAGTGAGTATCGTACCCGCAACCATCGCCTTTACTGTCAGATTTTGTTCCACTGAACCACAAAAAAAGTTACCCACAAAAAAAGTTACCAATAAAAAATTATTTCATCTTCCCATGTTACTTGTTCAATTTGGCCGAATCACCATTGGTTGCAGTGGGGAAAATGATTATATTTAAATAATTTTCATTTATCCGCTTTGATAAGACAAAATGCGGCGTTGAGTTCCGCCATTCAACACGCTATGTCTTAAATTCGACTCAAAAGCAATGAACGGAGTATTTAAATACTAGGTTTTCTTTAATAATCCTGTTATGCGAGAAAAAGCGTGAAAATGCTGAAAATACATACGAATGGTGTCAATAGTCTCTAGTAGTGAGATATCAGGTCTTTTACCTTTGAATAAATTACAACTGTTTAATAAATGCTGTATTTAATTCTTACTAAAAAATTGCATTAAAATAAACGATAACACTGATATATGACGCAAAGGTGAGCGGTAAGAGAGGTACGGGGAGATCTCAGTTGACCTTCGAGAACACAGTGGCAATGTTACTGGAGGAAGGTCACGTAAAAATGTATGCGGGCATCCTGGAGGGCACGTATGAAGAGGTTGATGACTGTGGACGAGGCGAGAAAAGTATACATGGAGCGAAGCGTTTGGTGCTCCGAGCTATCTAGCTACCCCAATGGGGATAAAACGTAAAGCTAACAAAAGTATAGGTAGCTGAAGTTTGTGATTTTTTCTTCTTATGTGAACTTTATTTTTTTTATTTTAACCTTTGTATTTACCGCAAAGGAAAGAAAGCAAGAAATGGGTTAAAGAGCGTTGCAAGATTTTTTTTTTATTTTATTTATTAGATTCACTAGTGGTCATAATTTTACAATAGATTGACTTTTTTTTTAAGGCTAAATGCATTTTCAAGATTTTCTTACATTGATACAAATAAAGTTATTAAAAGCGTGTTATTTTGTGCAACTTTACGATTGAATTATAGATTAAAGCTAATGTCAAGACACTATGTTGTCCACTAATTGTCCGATTTGAAGACAGTGTGTATTGAGACACAACACACAACATCATGCTTTGTTACCAGAGCGGAGAAATCAAAATAATTTAAATATTTAAAACAAATAAATAAGCATCCCTCGAGTGGGAATCGAACCTACAACCAAACGCGTCTACAGTGATCTTAACCTTTTCTTTTTAACATGAAAAACGTAAAAAATATAAGACAAGGACCTTCACATACTTATCTGTCAATATCAATCAATATTACAATTGTCTTGTTTAGATCTAAGTATTACGTCGAAAATTGTTACGTAATAAAAACATCAACAACTAGTCGCCTTTGGATTCAATTGTTAGTGCTGAATAGCTGAGGGTTCGATTCCTGCTCAACGAAAATATTTATCTTATTCCCTTCTATTTGTTACTAAGTCTTCTTTACATTATTCTTCGTTTTCAAATCCCGTCCATTGGTCATCCGTTGGTTTAATAAATTATGATTTCCAACTAGGAATTGAACCCATAACTACCGCATATATAAAAATTCGATAACGACGTCATGAAGATTAAAAAAAAGGGACTCGGATAGGTTTCTTACAGCTTCATGCTTTAGCGAAGCTGTAGCCCTGCGTAGTGCAGTAGTCAAAGTTTGTCTCTCAGTGTCAAGGAGTGGCAAAAAACTCCTTTCCCCGTTATTTGACAAAATATAATTATTTATATTATATTTATATATAGTTATTTCGCCTGTCGTGGCGCAGAGGCACAAGCGTGCGACTGTAAACGCGTCAGGTTGTGAGTTCGATTCCCACTGCAGAAAGTGGAATTTTTCATTTCCGGGGTTTGGTAACAAGGCAAAGCGCGGCGTTGAGTTCTGCCACTCAGCACGCAATGCCTCAATTCGGTGGAAAGAGGAGAACGGAGTGTCTTAACACTAAGTTCCCTCTGCCTATGCATATGCGGGATGCAGCGTGATGCTATGTATGTATATAGTTATTTATTAATATGGACTTTTTTAAAGGTTTGTATAAATTGCGAGAACCAAATCTTATTCTACCTATCTCATTTAACTAGTAAAAAAAAATCCTACACTCTTACGTAACCTGCATAAGGCGAAGAGCAATTACTTACGATGTAGGAAGTATCATATAGTTGTAAATTGGCGCTAAATAGAGGTTTTGAACTCTAAATAGGTTTTTTTATATCTTATTTTATAATTATGTGTAACGCGATTGGTTGTGGGTTCGATTCCCATCGGGGGAAATATTATATTTAAATCAATTTATTTTCTCCGCCTGGAAAGACGACAAGGTGTAGCATTGAGTTTGACTACTAAACACGTAACGTCTGGAATTGGGACAAAATGCAGAGAATGTAGTGTTGACGCTAGGTTCTCTTCGACATATGGAAAAAACGTGTGGCTAAAAAAAAAGATTATATTGATCTTTTTAAATATTAAATTCGTTCTATTAAGATACATTTGAAAATCAATAAAATGAACATCTGGCAAAAAATCATTCTAATGATTTCATTAATTCTTATGAATAATCTTTAGGTGTCTTGGCCTGACGCCTATCGTGGCGCAAAGACACAAGCGTGCGACTGTAGACGCGACAGGTTGTGGGTTCGATTCCTACTCCAGGAAATGTAAAATTTAGTATTTTCATTTCTTGGGTTTGGTAACAAGGCAAAGCGCGGCGTTGAGTTCCGCCACTCAACACGCAATGCTTCAATTTGACGGAAAGTGGGGAACGGAAATGTTGAAAGAGAATGGAGTGTCTTAACACTAGGTTGTCTGGTTCCCTCTGCCTACCCCGCTATATGCGGGATACAGCGTGAAGTTAAAAAAAAAAATTAGGTAGTACATATTCCATCAGGTCATAATTTTCTTCAAAATTTATTGCCATAACGGAAATTTGTATGATCTCTCTACAAAGATGCTAACAGCAAAGATAAATTGTAACAAGCGTATAAGAATTTCAACGTAGCTCGATGAAAACGAAGGTCATAATTGGCTAGAGCGCTTAGGCGGTTTACAAAAGTTACGGATTCGAATCCTGTCGACCTTGAGTTACCTTTTTTTTGTTAAGTTAAATTTTTATCTGTATCTTTTTTTTCTCTTACGTAAAAAAAAAGTTAAAATGAATTTAAAATTCAAAGCTTATATACATAATTATATAGTTATGTATTCTCATGAGTATGATGACAAGATGATTGAGTGCCGCAGGTGAGATTTAGATAATGATCTACTATTATATACTATGTACAACTAGGCATTAATCAGTATCAGCGTGTGAGATGTGTTTACAGTTTTGTTACCTTGCAATTTATGTTATAGATGTACACAAGAAGTAATCATTTGCATTATTGCAAGTTAAAAGAGTGCTAATTCACTCCGTTATGTACTTCCTATATATATTTTAATATATTTTGAGTTTCATTATATTCTTTATTGCACTTGAGAAACACATTTAAACTATCAATCAAATTATTGCCTCGATTCGGGGGAAAGTGGAGTACGGAAATGTTTAAAGAGAATGGAGTGTCTTAACACTAGGTTCTCTGGTTCCTTCTGCCTATCCTGCTATGTGCGGGACACAGCTAGAAGCTAAAAATGATGAATCTATCAAATTAAAAAGGCCTATTCGACTAAAGCAATGTTTTTTTTTCTATTAAAAAGAAATCTCTTGTAACTTTTTTAGCGTTATAATTTCTTTCTTTTTTTTTTAACTTCACGCTGTATCTCGCATATTTCAGGGTAGGCAGAGGGAACCTGAGAACCTAGTGTTAAGACACTCCGTTCTCTTTCAACAAATCCGTTCCCCACTTTCCGCCAGATTGAGGCATTGCGTGTAATTTCTTCGTAAAGAATAAAAAAGATGAAGTGCATCTATTTCAGTCTTCTCGAACATTCTATATATAATGTCACAATAACCGACGTGAACAACTTACGTGGGCGCCAATAAAAGGAAAATTAGCTTAAATTAGACCAATTTACTGAATGATATGCTACAGACCTGCATTTGCCCTTTTGATTTACTATATTAAATAGAATTTTTATAAAAATTATAGATTACAAATTTTAAGAGGACATTTTGGGCAGAACACTCGATGACCTTTTTATTATAATAGCCGTCAAAACGGTACACAGATTATAAACGACATAACTAAAAACTTAATAAATCATTTAAAAATTTGTATTTTTTATTTATTTTTTAATTTTACTGATTTCTGTTAAAAACTGAAAAAAGGTTAAGTTAGAAGGTAGATAAGGAAGGAAGGAAGATATGTCACTCTGTTCTCTATACTGCAGATGTTATTACAGGCTAGAGGAATCTATTATTTCTCACGTAAGGAAAAAAATTTAAGGCAGTCTGTAAATTAAATTTAAAGAAAAACATATAAGATATGTTTCAAATGAACACTTTCGTCAGAGGCCTGTCGTGGCGACAATATTAAATAATAATTGGTATTTTCATTCCCTCTCTCTGGTAAGCGCGGCGTAAGGCAAGGCGCGGCGTTGAATTCCGCCACTCAACACTCAATGCCTCAAGTTGACGAGAAGTGGGGAAGGAAATATTAAAAGAGAACGAAGTGCCTTAACACTAGGTTCTCTGGGTCCCTCTGCTTACCCTGCTACAAGCGGGATATAGCGTGAAGCTATAATAAAAAAACGCTTTCTCATAGAATCAAATATTCACCCTTTATTTCTTCCCATAAATATTTCTTCTGTATATGAATTGAAGCCAACAAAACAATAAAATAGATATGTACTTTAACAATTAACAGTCATTAGCGATGTGCAGATTCATCCTGAGATATCTAGCGGAAAAACACTTTATTTGTGATTCTATTTAGAACGATTTTCTTACTGATATTATAAATATAAACCTCAGGTTTAAGAGACAAATGATTTCGACCCCTTTTTACGAGAATTAAGCAAATAAAGGAGTATGACATTTAGCATTGTTAAAGTTTATATGGAAAAGAAGTGCTACAGGTTAATCAAGCTTATGTATATTATCTTTTTATTCTGTGTTAATATTTTTTGTGCCTTTTGGGTTATTGAAAATGGTTCTTGTATTTTAATGGTTGTCTGTAAGAAATCACTTATATATTAATATTAATTATAAGGCCGCCATCACACATAGCGTGTTAACATGTGTTATTGTTATTAAATTAAATACTTCCTACACTTCCACGTGTTTGACATAAACGTTGCTTAGCAACGAGTATTTTACATGACAATTGTATTTTCAATCTCTAAAACGATTTTAAAGGAAATTTTATTTATACTTATTATATTATCTTTTTAGTAAAATTCCATACTGGAATTGATTTCCCACTATATACAAATTGACGAAGTCAAGGGTTACTTATGCCTATATCGAAATGGGTAAATTTAAAAATAATTATTACCATTACTTATTGAATATTTTAAGATATAAGTTAAGATTGTAATGAGTCTTTAAAAACTTACATGAAAAACAGCAAAAGATACAATTTTTTTAGAGAACATACAAATATTTGAACGTAGCAGGACTCAAAGCGCCTCTTAAAAATCGCCACAAGTATGGTACACAATAACACTTTAAAATTATTAAAATATTCCAAAATGTATATTATGTGCCAGAATTATTTTGTTTTTTTTTTGGCAAAAAAGCAAAAACATAAGAAATCAAAGGTAAGACACACCTGTAAAGTATTTTAAAATAATATTCGATATATTATCTCCAATTTTTTGCTTCGAAAATTTTTGGCAAGGTGTCATTTCAACAATTTCGAGACACACTGGCAGCTATATTCAACACTCAATGTCTCAGTGGAAGAAATATCTTCAGACTAATTTATTACTTTTTACTGTCTTTAAATCAAATGAGAAAAAAATTACATACAAATATAGTCAGAAGGACGGTAAAGGTCACGTAAAACTACTCTTTCTTAGTATTTTACATATTTTGAGAAAAAAAATTACTGATATATCTTGACGCCTGTCGTGGCGCAGGAGCACAAGCCTGCGACTGTAAACGCGACAGGTTGTGGGTTCGACTCCCACTTCAGAAAATGTAAAAGTTTATTATTTTCATTTCCTGGGTTTGGTTAACAAAGCAAAGCGCGGCGTTGAGTTCCGCCACTCAGCACGCAATGCCTCAATTCGGTGGAAAGTGGGGAACGGAGTGGCTTAACACTAGGTTCACTATATACCCTGCTATATGCGGGATACAGCATGAAGCTAAGTACGAGTATATATCTTACTTAACTATACTTTTGGCGATTGGCGGAACATTAAAATGTAATAAATACATAAGATCATAATGGCGTTACGGATCAGCTTCTGGCTGTTAACAGATAGTTGCTAGTTCGAACCCCTGTCTGGTCAAAACGCGGCGTTAGGTTACGACAAACAACAGGGAGTCATAATAGTAGATTCTATATTATGACTACTACACGAGGTATATGCGTAATACAAAAAAATATATAACTATAAAAAAATGTAAAACATAATATTCCCACAAATTGTATTCAAACCTATAATAATCATAGGCTACGCCTCTCTTGAGTCATAAAGGTGTTAATTTTTTTACTACCGTACAAAAATAGTGATAAGATGGATGATACTGATAACAGATGATCGTAAGACGTACTTGGAAGTTTTAATACTATCATAAAGCAAGTATACGTATATGATTTTTTATTACTTTTAAAATACGTGAGCATGCTACTAAAATATAATGTAGGAAGTTCATTTTATCAATATTTTTCAATACAAATTTCAATATAGAATGGTAAACTACTTTAAATTTTCATAACCGTCGCCATTAATGACGCTATAGTAGTGGAGTTGTGCTGAACGCTTGATAAATTTTACTCTTCTAGGTTCAAAATCTATTCGCAAATGTTGACAATAATAATAATCATTACAATAGATCTTTTTTTTTTTTTTAGCTTCACGCTGTATCTCGCAAGTAGTAGGGTAGGCAGAGGGAACCTGAGAACCTAGTGTTAAAACATTTCGTTCTCTTTTAACAATTCCGTTCCCCACTTTCCGCCGAATTGAGCCGAATTTTAATTCATAAAATATCTATACCTGAAACACAATGTTCATAAGTAGGCGGTTATATCTGTAAATTACCAAATTTTTTCTAATTACATCGCAAATGCAATTAATGCGTGGATTTTATAGATATATGATATAGTGTAAATTTATTATAAATATATATGTATTTAGACACTTATCCTCATATTACGGCCAAATAACTAAAAAACCTTAACAAATTTTAGCCTATATGTTATTCTGATTCTGACAATAATATAGTTAATATTATTGTTTGTTTTTTTTTTATCCCGCATATAGCAGGGTAGGCAGAGGGAACCAGAGAACCTAGTGTTAAGACACTCCGCTTTCTTACAACAATTCCGTTCCCCACTTTCCGCCGAATTGAGGCATTGCGTGCTGAATGGCAGAACTGAACGCCGCGCTTTGCCTTGTTACTAAACCCAGAAAATGAAAATACTAACATTTCCTGGAGTGGGAATCGAACCCACAACCTGTCGCGTTTACGTTAGGCTTGTTCGTGTGTAGGATATTACTGTATTCATCTAAATCTATTCAGTAGTTTTTGCGTGAAAGAGTAACAAACATCCCTCCTCTCAAATCTTCGAATTTAATATTAATAGAATATCCATAGGATATTAGAACGCGATACGTGCACATTATTTAATTAAGATTTACGTCAATGAAACCGCACATGTGTTATTTTATTTCAATTAATTCTTTACGAGTTGTGATTCGCAATTTCGGTTTCTTTAACTTTATTCTTTAACGCCTGTCGTGGCACAGAGGCACAAGCGTGCGACTGAAAACGCGACAGGTTGTGGGTTCGATTCCCACTCCAGAAAAGGTAAAATTTAGTATTTTCATTTCTTGAGTTTGGTAACAAGGCAAAGCGCGGCGTTGAGTTCTCAACACGCAATGCCTGAATTTGGCGGAAAGCGGGGAACGGAAATGTTGAAAGAGAATGGAGTGTCTTAACACTAGATTCTCTGGTTCCCTCTGCCAACCCCGATATATGCGGGATACAGCGTGAAGTTAAAAAAAAAAGAAGAAAAAGAATACTTTATTAGTTCATTTATTCGTCTTGCCATATTTTCCATATTTTTTTTGGAAAATCCTCCCTTAGCGTTGTCATACTCTTCAAGGAACTTACATGTTGAATTTCAGTTTTTCACGACCAATAGATTGCGCTATAGGTTGTCTGTCAGTCACTTAGTGAATAATAGATATATGTTGATTGATTGATATTCTATATGTACCCAGGAACTATTCGTCACATATCAATCGAAGGTAAAAAATAATTCTAATTTTAACAAAAAAACCAACTTCAAATAAAACTACAATAAAAAGTAAAATTATTACGAATAGCTCAAAAACTAATCGTCAAACTATATATAAATTAGAAGCACTAGCTATCACATAAAAAAAAAATGATCAAAATTGGTTTCCCCAGTAACTTTTCAGTGAATAAGTTATTCGGTAACATATCTTTTTTGAAAGTCAGCTAAAAATATAAAAACAGTGTTAGCGGGTTCAAATTTTCGCATACTTGAATGAATCATTAAGAACGAACACATGACATATAAAAATAAGCACTTTATTGTTAACAACTAAAGTCATGAAGTGTGAAGGAGACTCAATAAAAAATATTGGCAACATCTCAAGACGACTGGGTATTTGAAATAGCTGATGATGTTTGAAGAAAATCGATAAATTATAAGAACATGATAAATAATTCAAATTTTAACAAAAAAAAGAATATTGACTTCAAAGAAGAATTACTAAAAAGTACAATTATTACGAATAATTCAAAACCTGTTTGTTGATCTTAACTAAATTTAAATGGGACCACATAAGAAGCATAAGCCATAATATAACCGTCCCCGTTGACGCGTTAACAACGCGTCCTAACAACGTATATGTCACTTTATGTCACACATGGATGACAAGCCATGGTAGTGCGTGTAACATTTACTTCATTAATTTTATATATTTTTTATGTATTATTTTAAAAAGATACTATAATTCTACTTCGCTATATAAACTATAAGTGTGCCAAGTTTCATGCTTCTCCGTCGCACAATTTTAAAAAGGGTTACAAAATTTTTGCTTCACGTATTAAGATATAGATTCAAAACTGGTTCACCCAGTAAAAAAATAATTCGGTAACACACCTAAAAAATACAGACGAGTTGATAACCTCCTTCCTTTTTTGAAGTCGGTTATAAATCACTAGTACTATATTTTCATACAATAGTAAGATATGTTATGTATTTTGAACTTCGTAGCAGTATTTTATTTATTACATTTTTCATATACCCTTGCAAAGCGCGGCGTTGAGTTCCGCCACTCAGCACGCAATGCCTCAACTCCGCGGGGCGTGGGGAACGGAGTGTCTTAACACTAGGTCCCCTCTGCCTACCCTGCTATATGCGGGATACAGCGTGAAGCTATGTATGTATGCACATACCCTTGTATATATTAAAACATAGAAAATTGAAATGATTTGTGCCGAAAATTTTACGTTAACAATAATCATGACTGTTTTCTTTAATATACTGTAAAAAGAAATATCGAATTTTAATAAATTTAAATTACTTTTATTAAAAATCCAATCACAAAAACATTTTATTTCCAAACAACCTTAAACAACCAACATAAACACAAAAAATCAATATACAAAAAAGCCTTGCAGGATTGGAACCAGTTACCCATTAAAATATTACACCCACATCTCTCTCTAATTATAATATACTCGCTTAACGGAATGTTAATCATATGTACATATATATACACATAATACTTACATGAGATAATAAAGACTATAGTACGCAAACTAGAACTAAGTGAATGGTAAGGACTTGTTTGACCTTAAGTAGGAATAATTTCATATGCACTTGTAGTTTAAAGCATGCTTTCTATTGAATAAATTTTGAATATATAGGAACTAGATACATATCGTTTTTATGGCCAAATTATACAAAACCTATATTATATTTGTATTTGAATCTTTGTAGAAAAAAGGCAAAGCGCGGCGTTGAGTTCCGCCACTCAACACGCAATGCCTCAATCAGGTGGAAAGTGGGGAACAGATTTGTTGAAAGAGAACAGAGTGTCTTAACACTAGGTTCTCAGCTTCCCTCTGCCTACCCTGCTATATGTGGGATACAGCGTGAAGTTAAAAAAAAAATCTTTGTAGAAGATTTGTATACAAATACATTATAGAAAAACTAGTACAAATAAATAAAATTTCTTTTTTATTATAATTGCGAACACGTGACTCCATCCGTTCACCGTCCCACGTGATGAACTTGACCATTTATTTCATTAGTAACCGTGATTTATAAACTAAAGAACGGATACTTTACATGCAAATATTAAGAGGGATATACTTACTAGGTACTAAGATCTATCGTGGTGCAGAGGCACAAGCGTGCGACTGTAAAGCCGACAGGTTGTGGGTTCGATTCCCATTGCAGAAAAATGGATTTTTTATAAATAGCACGATAGGCAAATGGAACCTGTTGTTAAGACACTCCGTTCCAAACTTTCCGCTGAATTGAGGCATTGCGTGCTGAGTGGCGGAGCTCAACGCCGCGCTTTGCTTTGTTACCAAACCCAGGAATTGAAAAATTCCTTTTCCTGAAGTGGGAATCAAACCCAGAACATATCACGCTTACAGTCGCACACTGTCTCTGCGCCACGACAGGCGACAATTTTTTTGTCTAAAAGTTTGTTATTTTAACTAGACTAATATATATAAAGCACAGAGAACCAAATGCCACTACTTAGTTCTCAACTTATCCCTAATTGAAAGACAACGTACCGGAAATCAAGAAATAAGGATAGTACTAGAAAAAAATCTTACGTTTAATTTCAATCTACTATCGTTAAAGACATGTCGCTACTGAGCTATGATGGCGTCAATCAATGACTAGTCATTGTTGTTACCGGCATACTTTAACCGCGCGAGTCCCCTAGAGCTACCTGTGCCGGTCTTTTCAGGTCTGAGACATAAAAATTAGTGAACAGGTGGTAAATTATATGACTTTCAAAAAATGAAGCATGTAATTTCTTATTTAAATAAAATGATTTAAATTTCACTTTACCAATTTCACACTACAAAAAAAAGCATGGAAAGTGAAATGAGTAAAAGTTAGATTATTTTTCAATCAAATGATAAATAATACGTGAAATAACTGTATGTTTCTCAGCTTCACGCTTTATCCTACATAACTGATAGACAGATAGAACCTAGTGTCAAGACACTACGTTCTCCTCTTTTCACCCAAATTAGACATTGCATGTTGAGTGGCGAAATTCTATACTATATGTTATGTCACTAGAGCAGGTAAATGAAAAATACATACATACATAGCTTCACGCTGTATCCCGCATATAGCAGGAGGAACGTAATGTTAAGACATACCGTTCACTTTCCGCCGAATTGAAAAATAATTTAAACATAATCATTCGCAGAAGTAAGAATCGAACCCACAACCTCTCGAATTTACAATTAGATAGTATTCCACTATGCCATGATGGTCTTTAAAACAGTTAACAAATGACAAAAGTAGTATAACAGAATAATAACTTCTCAGTAACACCTCCCTACAGGTAATTATAACGTAAGAAACAATGGCATTGATAAGAGAAAAAAATTTTAGACATCAATCACAATGTGTCATATACATTGATAATTTTACTATAAACCTCTATGAAGTTTGATTGGCAAAACCGCAATGTATCTAGCATGATGTTAAGAAGTATTTAGCAGTACTGTTACCGTTGTGAAGACAATCTTGCATAATATTTGCAATGAAATCAACGTGGAATGGAGTAGGTTTATTTTTTTTTATTCGCTTAATGTATGGAAAGAGATTTGAACCTGTTATAACTGGTTAGCTAAGTTATAGTTTTTATTTGAAACGGTAGTGGTGTGTATAATCACTTCCTTGTGACAAATCCAGCGAATGTTAAATTAAATTGAATATTTTATATTGAAATAAATATTAAAAAAATCTAAAAAAATTCTACATAGAATAATAAAAACATAAAAAATGATTAAAAAATAAAGGATAAAACAATAATTAAATTATATAATAATTATGCAACTCACCGCAAAGTACATTAAAGAAGAAAATACTTTGGACAGTTTTCGAAAATAACAAATCCGTTCAAGGGTGAAGTCACGAGATGATTGCCAAAAGTTTATTTTCAGTACGACGATACGATCAATGGACAGAATAACTAAATGTAACACAGCACACAAAAAATCACACGTCCGTCTCCCTGGAGAGTCTAATATCAACTGATTGAAAACCGCTCGTTACGAAGTTATAGTGGATTCTGATTGGCTACACACACATGGGTGATGTTGGTGTGTGTGTATTATGACGCGGTGTATTGCGTCCGCTGATTAAGTGGCTTTTAGAAAGAAGTAACAAGGACGTATTTTGTTGTAATTGGCGAAATAGTTTTGTTAAAACGCTCTATATATAAGTAATTGTGAATGAATTAAAATTTAGTATTAAAATTGATTGAAATGGGATTTGAATTATATTTCTTTAATAAAACTAACATAACGGCGTTGAGTTCCGCCACTTAACACGCAATTTTTCGATTTCTGAAGGAAAGCAGTGAACGGAGAAATTTGACACTTGGATAATTTTCTCTATTGCCGTGGTAATGCGGTTAAAACGTGAAGCAGATTTTTTTAATAAGAATATAGAGCTAAAAAAATCGGCTTCGTATGAGGAAAATTAGCGCAAAAAACAATATTTAAGGAAATACTAGGATTTCGTTCAGATTTTTAATGAATGAAGCCACCGTGGTGCAGGCAGCGCAGTTAGACGCTGTCGCAGTTAAACGCGCTTGTTTGTAGATTCTATCCTCACATGAGTATTCTCAATTCTCCGCTCTGGTAAGACATAATACAGCGTTAAGTTCCGACACTCAACTCGCAATATGCCACTTTATGCTATTTCCGGAAAATATAAAGGGAAAATACTTTACGCAGTCAGAAAGAAATTAGTGAAAGACACTATTCTCCACTTTTCTCGGCGAAATGAGTCGTTATATATTGAGTGGCAGTTTTTTTTTGCTTCACGCTGAATCCCGCATATAGCAGGGTAGGCAAAAGGAACCTGAGAACCTAGTGTTAAGACACTCCGTTGCCCACTTTCCGCCGAATTGAGGCATTGCGTGCTGAGTGGCGAAACTCAATGATGCGCTTTGTCTTGTTACCAAACCCAGTAAATGAAAATACTAAATATTTACATATCCTGGAGTGGGAATCAAACCCACATCCTGTCGCGTTTACAGTCGCCCGCTTGGGCCTCTGCGCCACGACAGGCGTTAAACGCGGAACTTAACGATGCGAATATATTAAAAATTCATGTAATAAACATTCCTTCATATTGAATTAAAAAACAAAAATCACGAAACATGTTTCTTTTGTTCATCAATTAAAAAATAGACATAAAATCACTTAGGCACTTTTTTAAGTAGAAAATAATAAAAAAATGATATATCGCCATAATCAATCGAAGATTAGATAATTACTATCGATCTCAAAAACTCCATAAGGTACTTATATGAAAACACGTTTGCTGTAATATTATAATAGGAAAGTTTTAGCATAGTTTTTTTTGTACGTGCCTAGTTCTTATCTAACTATCGTAAGTAAAATATTCCAGTTAATTCTATATAGCGGTCTATTTTGCTTTCAGCTTCACGTTTTTTCCTACAAAGCTGGGTTAGAGAGAATTTAGTCTCTACTTTTGTTCCGATTCATTTGAGACATTGCGCGTTTTAAGGTGAAACTCAACGCCGTGGTCGTCTTGCTAGAGCGGGGATATTTTTTGCTTCACGCTGTAACTCGCAGGGTAGGCAAATCTGAGAACCTAGTGTTAAGACACTCCGTTCTGCGTTCATCGCGTGCTGAGCGACGGAACTCAACGCCGCGCTTTGCCTTGTTACTGTCTGTTAATCTACAAATAATTTTGAATACTATGAATAAATTAACAAGCAATAGAATGTAAATAAATTATATATAATTAATTCTAATAAAATATACGTGTACATATGACGTCACCGTATAGTTGATTTAGCATTGTAAATGCAAAAATTTCCACAGTTTTTTAAGTCACACGAAAAAAAAACAACACGTCAGAAGAAAGTTATATTCACTATATTAACGGGTGAAGGAACACCTTTGTACCCCTTTTTTACCCGACTGTCAGGGTCAGGGTTATGTTTTTCGCGCGTATCATGTATGTTTGTAATATTCTTTATTAACTTATATCTTCCAAACCCCTGGACCTATTTATATAATTAAGTTGTCGTTAGATAGGTATTGATACTCCAATTATTCTTAAATATGTGACGTCACTCTTAATTCAATATGGCGCCCTCTAAAGGCGTAAAACGTCAAAAGACTAAACTAGACTAAGAAAGAAGGAAAGACGTCATGATTAAAAACAAAAAAAATCGTTGATGGGTAACGTGTGGGGTATCGAATGAAAGTACTTAATTAGCACATTTCAAATATATAGCACATAATTAGCTTTTATAGCCTTTTCTATTTGTACTTTATTCCGCATAGCAGGTTAATGAGAGAAGTAAGTATTGAACGCCTGTCACGACAGGCCACAGCGCAGAGGCACAAGTGTGCGACTGTAAACGCGACAGGTTGTGGGTTTGATTCCTACTCCAGGTAATTGAATTTTTCATTTCCTCGGTTTGGTAACAAGGCAAAGCGCGGCGTTGAGTTCCGCCAAGCAATGCCTCAATTCGGCGGAAAGTGGGTAACGGAGTGTCTTAACACTAGGTTCCCTCTGCCTACCCTGCTATATGCGGGATAAAGCGTGAAGCTATGTATGTATGTATTGATATAATCTATACTCTATACTATAAATATAAATAATACAAGCAAAAATTTGAACTGACATCCATCACGTTTTGCCATAAATTTCGCAACTGCGCCACGATGGCATTTATAGCTCGATCATTTCACTGAAGGTGCGTCTGCGTTCTTACTTTTGATTGGTCGAGCGCATCGTATGATGTTTCTTGGGTCTTTTTATGAGTATTAATTACCTAATATTTTACTAAAATCACTAATTTTTGTTTATTATTTTTTTTTACCGATTTCAATAAAAGATGGATTTTCGCAATTTGATTAACACTTTTTTACTGGGTAAACTAATTTTGATATAATAGCTAGTAATGTGACTGAAAAAAACTATTGTTTTTGAGCTATTCGTAATAGTGTTACTATATAGTGCTTTATATTTAAACTCCGTTTTCTTTTTTTGTCAAATTTTTAATTATCGTAATCATATATAGAAAAATGAAAAGAAACGCCTGTCGTAGCGCAGAGGCACAAGCGTGCGACTGTAAACACGACAGGTTGTGGGTTCGATTCCCACTCCAGAAAATGTTAGTATTTTCATTTCCTGGGTTTGGTAACAAGGCAAAGCGCGGCGTTGAGTTCCGCCACTCAACACGCAATGTCTCAATTTGGCGGAAAGTGGGGAACGGAATTGTTGTGAGAGAACGGAGTGTCTTTACACTAGGTTCTCAGGTTCCCTCTGCCTACCCTGCTATATGCGGGATACAGCGTGAAGTTAAAAAAAAGAAAAGAAAAAAAATATATATAGAAATAAGTTATGCCTGATTTTGAAAGTTAATATTGAAATAAAAAGACTAACGTGGATAAAATTTAGCTGAGTTGCTTGAAGTACTAGGATGTTTTATAGAACGATTATAATATTCTTTATTATAATTTTCAGTTCATAAAGGTGGACTTATCTCTAAGAGAGATCTCTTCCAGTCTACCGCAAGAGGTGGATGAGTATGTAACAAGCAGTTCGAATTAAATATATATAAAATTAAACATTTTTTTTCGTTTTCACGCTTCTCCCGCATAGCAGAACAGTTAAAGAGAGTGAGACCTAGTGTCATGACACTCCGTTGCATCTTTCGGTCCTAAATTTTTTGTTATTGCATTGTAAGTCAACGTGAAATCTATATATAAATACGTGAAGCAAAAACTTTGTACCCCTTTTTTACGAAAATTACGCGCACGGAGGAGCATGAAATTCGGCACACTTATAGTTCATATAAAGAATGAGTGCAGAATGCTTAAACTTTTTTTTAAATAATGCATAAAAAGTATATTAAATTATTAAAATAAATGTTACACACACTACCATGATTTGACATCCATGTTTATATAAAGTGACATATACATTGCTAAAGACAACGCGTTGTTAACGCCTCAAAGGGGACACTAGTGTTAATAATTTAATTATAATCTTTCCCCTGAATGGGAATCGAACTCACAACTATAGCGTTTATAGTCATACGCTGTACCACAGCGCCACAATGGTTCCAACATTACAATAATTTATACTTACATAGTATATTTTATAAACACATCCTAAACATTGATTGTTAGATAAGTAGAAATCATATCAACAAAGTGAACAGTAAAATAACTATTTAATGCTAGCACAGTACACTCAAGGTCAGTTATGTCAGTATATAAACACTATATTTGACTGACATCACCCGGCTTATAGTAATTTTCCGCACATAGCAGGTCAGGCAGAGGGAAAGTGTTAAGACACTCCGTTCTCTTAAAATTTTCGTTACCCACGTTCCGCCTGCGTGCTGATCGGATCTCAACGCCGCGCTTTGCATTGTTATCAGAGCGTGCAATAAAAATACTAATCTTAGTCTATATATTATTGTGAAGGAAAAACTTGGACCCCTCGTTAAGAAAATTACACGGACGGAGGAGTATGAAACTTGGCACATTTATAGTTTATATAGCGAAAGAGTGCAGAAAGATAATATCTTTTTAAAATGGTATATAAAAATAAATTAAATTAATAATATAAATGTTACACACATACTACTATGGTTAGTCATTCATGTTTATATAAAGTGACATATGCTAGGCAACGCGTCCGGGGACACTAGTTATTCTTATTATAAATATTTTCATTTCCTGGAGCGGGAATCGAACCTACAACCTGTCGCGTTTACAGTCGCTTGTGCCTCTGTGCCACGACAGGCATTATAGTAGAACATAAGCACATTGCATTGTTGGCGTTGAGTCCGCCACTCAGCACGCAATGCCTGAATTCGGCGGAAAGTGGGGAACGGAATTGTTGTAAGAGAACGGAGTGTCTTAACACTAGATTCTCAGGTTCCCTGCCTACCCTGCTATATGCGGGTTACAGCGTGAAGTTAAAAAAATATAAAATAAAAAAATAACCACATAATTGTCAAGATAATTGCTTTGGACTGAAGCTAAACGAGTATCGTCTTTTAATACACGTGTTACTGTAAAGTGAACAATTACTATGATATGGCTTCTTTGTGGTACAAGTCATAAAATGCAGTAGAAATGTAGTGTTTTTATTCATACATGTTTAATTATTAATTATTTATTTTAATTAAAATTTTAATATGTAATTTATTTTTATGACCTATTGAATATTATTTTTTTATTATTTTTTCAAATTCACACCTTTTCCTGTATAGCAGGAAAATCTAGACACACATAGCTTCACGCTAGACACTCCGTTCCCCACTTTCCGCCGAATTGAAGCATTGCGTGCTGACTGGCGGAACTGAACGCCGCGCTTTGCCTTATTACCAAACCCGGGAAATGAAAAATTCCATTTCCTGGAGTGGGGATCGAATCCACAACCTGTAGCGTTTACAGTCGCACGCTTGTGCCTCTGCGCTACGACAGGCGCAAAGTCTAAAGAAGAAGTTAGAAATAACTTACTGTCAAGACACTCCGTTCTCCGGTTCCCATCTCATTCTATCGATACATTATGTGTTAAGTGGTAAAATTTAAAGCCAAGTTTTTTTTTATCAAAGGGGAAAAACGGAAATAGATTGAATATAATCTTTTCCTCGAATGAGAATCGAACCCACAACCATTCGCATTTACAGTCAAACGCTGTTCCACTAACCTGCGATGGCCTCAAAAATGTTTCAATATGGTAAAGTATTCCTATTAATTATTAACTGATATAAGGAAGCTTCATAGCAACTTGTGTTAATCAAACATTAGGAGATAACCAAATAAACAATCGTTAGGGTATTTTAACAAATTTTTCCATGGTTCCATCATAATTAAGCTAATTATACTTATTTTTGATATTTGAAAGTGTGCATCACATACATAGGAAACGAAAAGAACCATTTTTAGAAAACATACAAAAATTTTAACGCAGCGTTTTATTCTTTAATTTTTCGAATTACAATTTTTTATTAGCTTCAAGCTGTATCCCGCACCTAGCAGGGTAGGCAGAGGGAACCTGAGAACTTAGTGTTGAGACACTCCGTTCCCCATTTTCCGCCGAATCGAGGCATTGCGTGCTGAGTTGCGGAACTCAACGCCGCGCTTTGCTTTCAACAGCGAAACCTAACAACCAATAATGAACTGACAGCGACTGACATTATTCACTTTCCGCTCATTTAAAGACATTCCAAAACGTACTAAATCGACGCTTTATCTAAAAAAACCGTGAAAACGTTTTTTTTTTAGATATAAATATTCCCACGAGATGAATTTGAACTCATAACCATATTGTTTAGCTATAAAGCGCTAATTACAACTTTACACAGCTGGATAAAAACGTATGGATTAGCAGAACGCTTGGACGGTTTCTAAGGGTTCGAGTCCCGGTACGTTTAAATTTTTATATGTTTATTGAATATATTTTTTAAGCACAAACAGCCTTACAAATTACTTTTATATATTATATAAAACTAATGATATGTTATCATTAAATTTAATTTTTTTAACGCCTGTCGTGGCGCAGAGGCACAAGCGTGCGACTGTAAACGCGACAGGTTGTGGGTTCGATGCCCACTCCAGGAAATGTAAAATTTAATATTTTCATTTCTTGGGTTTGGTAACAAGGCAAAGCACGGCCTTGAGTTCCGCCACTCAACACGCAATGCCTCAATTTGGCGGAAGTCGGGAACGGAAATGTTGAAAGAGAATGGAGTATCTTAACACTAGGTTCTCTGGTTCCCTCTGCCTACCTCGCTATATGCGGGATACAGCGTGAAGTTAAAAAAAAAGTTAAATTTTAAATAATATACAATTGTAAATAATTTGTTTGAATTATCGTATGTTAGACTATTAATTATTATTAAAATAACATTGTAGTCAACTGTAATATTTCAAGTAAGCCAATTAGAATAAATCAATGTAATTCGTTATAAATCACTATAAACGGTTACGCTCCATACGTCCATATCTCGTAGTGGCGTCCACATACTCTTATATTAACACGTATTAATAGCTTGAGGTCATCGTGGCGTAGTGGACTTCTAACTGTTAACGCGATTGGTTGTGGATTCGATTTCTACTAAGGAATTATTATATATATATATATATATATATATATATATATATATATATATATATATATATATATATATATATATATATATATATATATATATTATTTTTCCGTCCTGGTAAGACAGACTCGCCACACTTGACAGACTTGCATATCGAGATATGCAATGTCATGAATTCGGGAAAATAGAGAACGGAGTATTTTGACACTAGATCTGTGACTATCAGTGGCGTCCATACAACTCGATTCCCACCGGCTTGCCTAGCTTTTCAAAATACAAATACAAGACCTAAAAAAACAAAAAAGGTGGCCAGTAAAAAGTGGAGCTCCAAAACACAAAGTCAAACAAGGTGTGAGAGCTAAAAAAAAGGTCGCCAGGAAAATTTTGGGTATAAAAGTGCAAAAAACAACTCTGACATCTTTTAGACCTAAAAAAAAGGAAAGTCATCGCCAAAATTCGACAGTGAAATTACTAAATACCTTGACATTCTTATATACCACTTTCCCTAAATAAATCGGCATTCCTAAAACTTACCGGTTTCCCTTAATATATATACCGACTTCCCTAAATATACATCAGCTTCTATTAATTTACCGGCTTCGCTAACTAAAATTTTCACTCCTCGCCACTGGTGACTATCATACTATGCGGGATACAGCGTAAAGGTGATAAGATTTCATTAGCTTCTTCTATCTTTCTATCAATGTAAGAGAATCCTGAACGCTACTTTGTATAATTTCGCCCGATTTCATTCAAAATTTGCACATGTGTCCGAGAAAACAACAGTTTCATAGCAACCTTGTCAATTCTTTTTACTAACTTATTTTTTCAATTTTTTAAGTAATTAATTATTTTATTTATATAATACAGATTTTTTAGATCAAATAAGAAGGGACTTTTAAATGAGTATTACTTATACAAAAGCTACGTGATCGTTCACACGCAAAATCCTTGTATTAGTCATCTTACTAAAACGGGAACATCGCGTGGTTTCATTAACGTATCTTTTGAATACTAAAACACTAAAATCAAGTTTAAAATACAATACCTAAGTTTTTATTTGGTTTATGCTTCACACATTTACCGTACGGAAACGGTAGTGGGGAACGGAATTGTTGAAAGAGAACAGAGTGTCTTAATATTACGCATATAGCGGGGTATGCAGAGGGAACCCGAGATTCCCTCTGCATACCCCGCTATATGCAGGATACAGCGTGAAGTTAAAAAAAAAAACATTTACCGTATATAGCAGGACCGGTAGAGATAATATAGTGGTTAAGACACTCCACTTTCCATCTAGTTTAGAATATCATTTCCCAGTGTGGTGATTGAAACCAAGAACATGGAGTAACAGATCCTATTCTTATTGGATCATAGTTGCCTCTACTATTATTTATATTAATCAAAATCAAAATATTCTTTATTCAAATAGGCTATCAAGCACTTTTGAATCGTCAATTTACGAAAGGTGTCAGTCGTGTCAGTCCTAACGGAACCTACTACCACCGGCTCGGAAGGCAGTTATGCTGAGAAGAGCCGGCAAGAAACTCAACAGTTGCTCTTTTCAAATAAAATTTCACAATAAATTTACAGCAACGATGAGCCTCCCAAGCGAGCATCAACAACAATTAATTCCACACATTAACATCTGTATAGTATTCTTGGACAGAATAATATACTTTCCATAATAATATATGCTTAATCTCGACTTTGAATTTTTCAAATGGCAGGTCTGTAATTATATTATAGTATTTAACATATCCTTTACAAATCTATGCGTAGCAAAATTTCTTTATTTTTTTTTACTAACATTTGGCAAACAAAATGGAAATCTATAAGAATAAGTAGGCAATCTGTCTAAATTAACCGGTTAAGCTAGAAACTAAAGGTGACCTTCAAAGTAATATCAGTGAAGTCATCTTCATTATAATGTAAAACAAGTTGTTATGTAAAATATTTTCATAAATAGACACATTTATTTAATTTTCCTTGCTTCAAAAGAACTAATAATTAACATTTCTTTAAGAGACAATAAAAACCATAATATTTTTAATTGATTATGAACACGGAACTGTGGGGAACGGAAATGTTAAAAGAGAACGGAGTATCTTAACACTAGGTTCTCTGGCTCCCTCTGCCTGTCCTGCATGTGTAGGATACATACAGCGTAAAGCTGAAAAAAAAAATTAACACGAAATGTTTTTTGAAAAGGGGTGGAGAGTGGACATCTATGTCATAGCACTACGTACTCTCTGTCTACCTAAAGAAAAAAAATGTTTCTTTATATAAATTTTAACAACGTGCCCTTTTTTTCCCTTTAATAAATGTATTTGGCATACAAAAAACACTGTAATAATCGTTAGTCATGCATAGAATTACGACGGCCATGTTTAACGGCGAGCCCCTGGAATGCTCGCACGTGATTGGTTGAACGCACCGTGCCTCCGTGACGTCATCCACTCGAGCGCACGATAACGTGTGACATTGCAGGGAAAATAGCTTGGAATTGGATTTTTTTATATATATTGGTTAAATTTATGTTTAAAATATATTTTATATATTTAAGATTCTTATAAAATAATAATATAAGAATTTAAAACATTTTGAGACCAATCGTGGCGCAATGCTTCAATTCGACGGAAAATAGGTAATAGAAATCTTAGAAAAAGGGACTGTCTTAACACTAGGTTCTCAGGATGCTTCTGCCTCCCCTACTATGTGCGGGATACAGCGTGAAGATATAAAAAAATATATATGAGAATTGATAACATATATGTAATCATTAAATAAGGTTTGTATGTTATCTGCAACACATATGTAAACCGAAAGAATATACTGATAAGGAAATTCGTTTCCCATTTATTTATGCATATTATCGATTAGGTGGCGGAGTTTAACGCTGAGTTCTGTCTACTCTAAGTTGGTCAATATTTAAAACTAAAAAATATGCCTAATCGTTCATTCGATTAGGATTTGCACGTAAAGTAAATACGTGGCGTCAGGTATGACTATTGCGCCACGATTATGTATTTCGTTTCAAGTTTTCGCTGAGTGTTCTTGTTTTAGATAGCAAAATATTATTCATATAACAATGTCTTTTCATATTATGTAATTATTAATACTAGTCTCGTCTTTGACGCGTTAACAACGCGTTGTCTTTAGCAATATATGTCACTTTATATAAACATGGATGTCAAACCATGGCAGTGTGTAATATTTATTTTATTAATTTAATATATATTTTATGCATTATTTTAAAAAGATATTATTATTGTGCACTCTTTCGCTATATAAACAATAAGTGTGCCAAATTTCATGCTCCTCCGTCCGGGTAATTTTCGTAAAAAGTTTCCAAAGTTTTTGCTTCACATATTTATATATAGATATAGTATTATATTATAGTTGTGTAGACGTTTATTATTATTCCAATAAAAGTTTTAAGCCGCAAGAGAGGTAGGGGGAGACCTCGGTTGACCTTCGAGAACAGTGTCAATGACACTGGAGGAACGTTACGTAAAAAGCATGAGGAGGACGAGGTAGTTTCATCGGGTGAGAATCGAATTGACAACCATCGCTTTTATAGTTAGATACTCACTGCACTACGAAGGTCTCCGCTATATTACATTATATTATGTAGATACATGGAAATAGTATTTTTTTAAATAAATATTGATAACGCCTGTCGTGGCGCAGAGGCACAAGCGTGCGACTGTACGTTTACAGTCGTCAGGTTGTGGGTTCGATTCCCACTCCAGGAAATGTAAAATTTAGTATTTTCATTTCTTGGGTTTGGTAACAAGGCAAAGCGCGGCGTTGAGTTCCGTCACTCAACACGCAATGCCTCAATTTGGCGGAAAGTGGGGAACGGAATTGTTGAAAGAGTGTCTTAACACTAGGTTCTCTGGTTCCTTCTGCCTACCCTGCTATGTGCGGGATACAGCGTGAAGTTTAAAAAAAGAAAAAGAAAATTGATAACACGCATTTTATCTTTATAATCAAATATAGTGTAGATTTTATCAATTTTATTGATAAGCTTTATATTTACATTGCAATTTAGTTCGCAATAAGTAAAAATAAACATACATTCATTTTATTCTGAGAAAGATTAGCCACTTGATATCATAATACGTTCTATATCTTCCTTGACTAACAATTTTTCCAGTTGCTTTTTTGACGAAAGGAAATATAGTCGATTCACTTAAAACATGGTTGTGGGTTCGATTCCCGCTAAGGGAATGATTATATTTAAATTACTTTCTTTAATCAACTTTAGTAAAGTAATGCATGACATTAAGTTCCAGCGTGCAACTGTAAACGTGATAGGTTTTGAGTTCGATTCCCACTCCAGGAAATGTAGTATTTTCATTTCCTGGGTTTGGTGACAAGGCAAAGCGGCGTTGAGTTCCGCCACTCAACACGCAATGTCTCAAATCGGCGGAAAGTAGGGAACGTCTTAACACTAGGTTCCCAGGTTCCCTCTGCCTACCCTGCTATATGCGGGATACAGCGTGAAGTTAAAAAAATGACTATGTTTAATTACCAATCTTCTTATGACGATTAAAATTATACCTATTATTGTGTAATTTGGTATACATACATATCGTACATAAATATATACTAATACGAGTACATACAGTCACAGGTATGTGAAATACAAATAAGGAAACATTACTGATATGACTGATTGTAAAACGTTTTAAATATGAAATTAGGTGAATAAAGATAATATTGAAATTCAATTCTAATTTTTCTTTTATTAATCGACAAAGTATAGCTCTAATAAATTTAGATAATAAACTTAAAAAAACATACTTGAAACTGTTTCCTCGTGTACGTATTCGTCCTGGTAAGACCATGAGGATTACGCTATGATTTTTTTTTTTATCGAATTCGGACAGTGCGAAAATATCAAACAAATTGGATACTAAGAATTATGTAGTATAGAATAGCGTACTAAGATTTTATTACATCGACTGAAAAATGTGTCTATTTTTCAATCAATGTAAGCATTGCGAAATAAAAGCGATTTTTTGATTAGAATTATTGATTACGACTTACAAGTGATACATGAGTACTCTCAGAATCAAGGCAACGGTTTGGACACATAAATATGTTGTTAAAAAAAACTTTCTACAGCTACGAAAAAGTTGGTCTAAACCTAAAAAAACCTTCGCCTTTATGTTACAAGTCAACGAATATGGCGCGGATAGATAAGAAAAGCCGACCGCGTATAGCAGGATAAAGAAAGAACAATGAAAAAGAAGAAAAAGTGCGCCATAAAAATATTGGCATTTATGCTATACTTAATATTAACACCTGTCGTGGCGCAGAGGCACAAGCGTACAACTAAACGCGACAGGTTGTGGGTTCGATTCCCACTCCAGGAAATGTAAAATTTAGTGTTTTCATTTCTTGGGCTTGGTAACAAGGCAAAGCGCGGCGTTGAGTTCCGCCACTCAACACGCAATTCCTCAATTTGGCGGAAAGTGGGGAACGGAATTGTTGAAAGAGAATGGAGTGTCTTAACACTAGGTTCTCTGGTTCTCTCTGCCTACCCTGCTATATGCGGGTTACAGCGTGAAGTTAAAAAAAAAACCTTATTTATTTCAATTTGTCACAAATTTATTTCAACTAGTAGCAACGTTTTCGCGGAACAGACGCGTTACTATAATAACGTGTATGTCAAGCACTTGAAAGTATGTGTAATATTTATTTTATTAATGAAATGTATATCTAATGTATTGAAATGTGTTTTATGTACTTAAATTTATATGTAATTCATGTTTATGTTGGGCTTATATGTATTTGTTACATTTTTGCACTTCCACACTCGCAAATCTTTTACTTCTTATTCATACCCATTGGTTGACTGGAAGAAATATCTATCAGAGATAAGTCCATCTTGCTAACTACTTTTTAATATTGTATTTATTTTGTTACAAAGTGCACAATAAAAGAATATATATATATATATATAAAGAAAGAGCAGAGATATATATATATATATATATATATATATATATATATATATATATATATATATATATATATATATATATATATATATTCATTATTATAAAAAATATAGGCGTCTTGTATTTCTTCTCCATATAAATTTGGATTGTTCCAAATTTTATACTCCTTCATTCGCATAATATTCGTAAAAAGTGGTCTAATAACTAATTTATACTACCTTTACATATTAATATAATGTAAAGAAAATTATTTTCTTAACTAGATAATATTTGCTTCATTGCGAAAATTAAACTCATTTTTGTATGAAATCGCACAAATTTGGTAACCTACTGAGATTAAAATATATAAAAGTTTCTAAGGATGGATGAATGTTTGTTAGTCTTTCATACCAAAACTACTGAACAGATTTGGATGAAACTTCACAATAATATAGCTTTTACATTAAAATAACACATAGGCTACAATTTATAAGGATTTTGTGTACTATTTCATGTATCTAGTATGCTACAAACAAAATGAAACAATCTTTACGATAACCAACTTTGAAGGACAAAGTGTTTCCGCATTGCGATAAAATTTATATGTAGGTTTATAGAGAAAACTGGTTTTACATACAAATGTAGTATACATATATTAGCATTAAGTTACTTGGGATTTATTAATAATATGAATATTGTCAAAATAGTCAAAATTATTTTTTTTGTTCATGTTTCTTAATGAAATAAATAACCAGAAAGATTTAAGTGACTTGATTCTCCGCTTTTTGGCTTTTTAAAGAAAGTATTCAATAGACCAATCGTGTCGCAGTGGACAGCGTCTGCCTGTAAGTGCGATTGGTTGTGGATTCGATTCCCACTCGGGGAATTATTTTTAAAATTATTATTTTTTTCACCTCTCTTATAAAACGCGAGGCGGCGTTTAGTTCTGCCACTGAATATGTCAATGTCTCTAATTTATGCTACGAAGTATCTTTACACTAGAGATCCTTCTCTTCGCTTTGTTATTGATCCTTTGAGGCCCTTTCGTTATTGACTGGTAGACAGACAGACGACACACAGCAACAACTATGTGAACTCCTTTTAACAAAAATAATTCCGATGAACGAATTATTTTGCATATTTTAAGTAAGGAAGCCTATATATATAACGCCTGTCGTGGCGCAGAGGCACAAGCGTGCAACTGTAAATGCGACAGGTTGTGGGTTCGATTCCCACTCAACATCAACACAAAAGGTAACAATGCACAGCGCTGCGTTGAGTTCCGTCACTCAGCTCGCAATGCCTCAATTCGGCGGAAAGTGGAGAACGGAGTGTCTTAACACTAGGTTTCCTCTACCTACCCTGCCATATACGGGTTACAGCGTGAAGCTATATTTGTATGTATGTATTAAGATAGATAGATAGATAGATAGATAGATTCTTTATTGCACACACAA